>JAHWFP010222752.1:0-20721 GCA_023313725.1 Lithobius niger | reverse complement strand
TACTGTCAACATTATTGAAATTTCTTATCTCGGTCACACATTAATCAGACCATAGGAGTTGAGTTGTGTTTGGTTGTATAAGCAACTCCCAGCTCAAATGCATAGCCGAAGTGCGAGTCTTCGTTGGCAAGCGTGACTCGCGAATGTATCCCATAAAACAAAGCGCGTCTGCTGCTTCCGCCTGACCAAGCCGCTATGAAGTATTCGCGGTTGATCTGCTCGTAGACGAATGGAATTCCACCGTAGGCGGTGGAATTTTGCGTGAAATACGCCCTGTACTACGTTGTTTATGATGTATCAAACGAAGGTTAGATAAGAGATTGTTATATTGCCAGGCGTAGGTGCCATTGTGTTTTGTAACAAAGTTTGACAGTCGAACGAAACCTTAACGCCGATTGTTGGGGAAGTAAATATAGTATTTTTTTAACACACGAGACTGGGGTGCTTATGAATGCATTATATTTGAAAGAAAACTGGTGTAGAATGAGTCATCTTCTTGTGACAATAGTAAATTAAACCAAGTTAAAATGTCGTAGCAGCAGAAAAATTGAAAAATTACTAAATCCAATTTAGTACCGTTATACCAGTTCAGTACCACGTTATACTACGCGTCGTCTGCTTTCTCCGCCATGTTGAAAGCTGGTTTAGAGGGATTAAACCTAGTTCGTTGGGTATAAATTTCCGATCACGCGGCCGCGCGTGCCGACTGGCGTGGCGGTACGTCCTTTGATGCCGCAAGGCTACCTGGATGTAAAGGCTTAACGTTAGAAATTCGACGCGTCGTCCAGTTAGCCACCGATTCTGCCACCAGTCGCCCTACTTACACCCCAAAAATGAACTGCTCTAGCATGCGGACTGAACTGTGAAAGGTACGTGTGACACGCGATACGCGGATTTTAAACTTAAAACACTGCATTGACACCAAATAATTAAAGTTTAACAACAATGGCTTCATGCTACGTACCTCTTTGTTCTGCTGTGTTGAGAGGAATGATGGAAGGCAGAGACGATGTACTGCAAACTTTACTCAGCTTTAATGCAGCAATGCCATGAAATATTCCTTGGAGGAATCTACGGTTTTGTGATAACTGCTTCTTCCCCATTACGCCATAACATTTTTAAGACGAAGGCCAAACTCCGTCAACAATACACTACCATGCATAACAATAGCATGCAATGTCAAACGTCCTCAACCTCAATACTAGGCATTTAACCCACTACAGTGACCTTATTAAGAGATCAACGTAATTAACCAAACAACATTCCCCCTTCGTGATTTAAAATAGGTCACAAAACCTGCTACACAGAATAACCTGAATCAAACAAGCATATATACTCCTGAGACATTTACAAGCAGCCAGCAGGCACCTGCTTAAACATAAACTTTAAAGGCAAGGAAATTTAACGACCCCGTTTTCTGCTAAAGAAAAACATATCCGCTCAAAAGTAAGTACAAATCGGGTACATATGGACATATCAGGTTACAACAAATCCGTGGGTTCATGAAAAAATTGTTTTTTTTTTCAATAGAGTCCAAAAAATGTTTTCATGACATGTTCGACTTTGGTAGATACCAGGTTTTTTGTGAGTAAGTCCGCCGGCATCTCCAAGCTAGGACAGAAGACTATTTGTAAATTTCCGAGATCTATCTCATCTCGAACATACTGAATTTTCCTTATGTAGTGGCGGGATACACCATTTGTCATCAGGGTATAATTTCGTCGGTGTATAATGGCACTGGATAAGTCAGGAATTGCGGATAAACCTCTGAGAACAATCCACGCACTGACATTAGTTCCTTCACTACTTCTGCCTCACAACTAGAATGGGCAACTAGGGCTTGGGTTTTTGAGCTCCATAACACTGGGGGACGAGCCTAAGGTCATGATTATTCCACTGACTCCCCGGCTATGAGCTGACGAGTCCCAGGAAGCATCAGAGTAGCATTGTAGATGTGAAGTGGATGCTGCGGAAAAATGAAATTTCCAGTGAATTGTACCTTTCAGATAGCGCCAAATGCGTTTCAACGCCGTCAGATGAGTAAGTCTTAGCGAAGTGGAGAATCTTGCTAGTTGGACAACAGAAAACAGTATGTCAGGCGGTGATATGCTTCAGTAAGACGTTGGGTAACTCTGTCGAAGGTCAGTGCAGTTTAACCCGAAGACTTTCAACGACTGGCTGCCATCGGTTTTGTTGGATACCACGAAGTGTGTAGTATATGACGTCTTGGTCGCTAATTTGCATTCCGGCGCTGACAAGAAGATGCTTAAGCGTTGTGATACGGGTTAAATATTCAGTGATGGATTCACTATTACCCAATTCAATGGAATACAATGAGTCGAGGTAGCGCAGTTGTATTTCGTGTTGTAATTAAGTCTCTAAGTCATCCAACAGTGATGTTGCCACTTATTTAGTAATGATGACTGTATAAAAAAAATGAAAAGGAAAGAACTAATTATGAAAGCCTATTTACTAGTGTAACACTAGTTAATACGTAAACTTTTCTTATCCCTCCTCCCCACCACCTTCCACTAATTGTATTCATTTTTTTTTGGCATGAAATCGTTTTCATAAGCAATACTTAGTATCTAGAGACAAAGTGACCAGTGATTACAAAAAAAAATAAAACAGTGTCAAGTAATAATAAAAGTTAGCAAAGGATTTAGCAACACAATATAGGGTAAAATAATCAGTCATACTCCCCCTCCCTACAATAACATAATGGTAACACAATTGCCCAAACCTTGGCCCCCCCCCCCCCCCCTTTTCCAGGCATTTTGTAATTTGTGAACCGCCCCTCCAATAGGTACAGACGCTTGACGGATGACACTAGAGTGTGTCTTAAATTTATCGGTTTGTTAATTGTTGAACTTCACCTGATTTGTTGAAATTTAACTGATTGTTGCACTATTTACAATCATTCTTATATGTCGTTGTTGTTGAAATTAAGCGTCTTTTCCCGCCTGGAGTTTTCCAGTTAAATTGTCCCTCTCTCCACCGATCGTGGCGATGACAGATTTTGGTTAACACTCGTTAAAACAAAACAACAAAACAAAACCACCTTTTTAGGTTCCAGTGTCATTACTGCTCCCTTAAAACAGAAAACCCAAACTAAACTAAACCTTTTCAGGTTAAACCATGCTGGTATTTTTCATTGTGTATACAGTAGTACCATTGTATTTATTTTAACAATTTAAAACTGAAACTTTGCTCCACTCTTATTATCCACCACCACTTTGCACAATTGTATCAATGAAAATCCCTGAAAACCTTTTCTGCCTTTCCAACGACGGTACATTTTTTTTCTGTGAAGAGCTGAGCAATCACACACACACAAAAAAAAAAAATACAGTAATTGAAAAGGCAGAAAAAGGAATTATCTCCGTTACTTCTGGGAACCTTAACTGCCCTTGATTTAATTTTCTTAGGCTATGACTTTATTTTTGTACTGGGAACGTATTTTTATTCCTTTTTTTTTTAATTTAACGCCCAAGAAATCATTATTTTCCCTATTAGTTTGCAGTCATTCTATAGAAGCGTTCCCTACGAAGGTAGTGACACCTACGGCGATCATCGGAACTACTCTGGAGAGAGAACTTCATGCGCTTTCCCGGGATTGAACAGGCAGTGTGAGAGTAGGCAGTTGGCGCGCGGCCGGCCAAGAAATTTACTGTAAGAATAAATTGAGTTGAAAAGTGCCGTCTAAAAATTTTACAAATAGACATTTTTTATTCTAATTTAAGAAGAAAAATAATACGTACAATATCTTGTGGCATAATTGAATTAGACTTTATTGCTGAATTTAATAGTTCAAAGAGCGACCAACGAGCTTGGGGTGGCGCTGGCGAGATTTCTAGCGCGTAGCTTCGCCGTTTCAAGGCGATGACAGGGACCAGGGAAGGAACCGCTGGTAAAATGAAGTCGCATACTCCGGGTTTATTACACTCCTGGTTATACTGTGCACACAAGTAAATAAATAACAGCAAAAAAAATAATATATATATATATATATATATATATATATACATTTAGGAAAACAAATTGCATTGCTATATAATTCAAAAAATAATAAATAAATGAACACACGTTACCAAATGAGCCACCGGAGTGGTGGCACTGTAATTTCTTTTAGTAATTTAAACTATGTAATAAAGAAACAGTAACAGGAACAATAATTCAACCTATTTACAATAATAACAATAAACTATGCTCAACATCAAATTTAAGAAATATACAATCACCCCCAAAAAGAAAATGAAAGGGAAAAGCCCCCCCGCCCCCCCCCCCCCCCAGAGAAGAAAACCACTACACCCCGATTACGATTCACCAGCGTACGAAAATTTCCAATTTGTATTTTCTGCCACATAAACATCCAATCTGTTTTTAAATGTATTTGCGCTTGGCGCGGTCACAACAAATTCAGGCAATGCGTTCCAGTGAGAAATAATGCCTGAAGAAAAAAAAAACCTTTTGCTTGATTTTTATGGACAGTAGGTTTAGTAAATTTGTGTGAGTGGCCTCTTGTGGATGTAATATGGTACTTGGTGAAAAGAGCTGTAGTTTCTGGGCCACCGTGATTGGAGGTTAAGATTTTATAGAGTGTGAGTAGATTTCCGCGCATGAGACGCCACCAAAGGGAATGTATGTTAAGGCGTTTAAGCCGCACCGAGTAAGACAAGTATCGAAGGCCTTCAATATTTTTGGTTACCCTAAACTTTTTCCAATGCAGTTTGATGTTTGATAAGTATTGGAAACCAACCAACTGTTGAAAAAAATTAGGAATAAAAGTGGACCCAAAACTGAGCCTTGGACCAGGGTTAGAAATAATTTTAGGTAAATGTTAGGGTTTCTTGAAGTAATAGTGCGGTTGATCTTAAATACGACAGCGGTTGCTTTTTGTACAATATTACCAATGTGTTTGTCAAATTTAAGGTCGTTTTTTATGGTAACCCCAAGATCAGTTACTTCTAGGAAATTGGGGAGGTGGTTGTAGCCCCAGTGGTATGCATGATTTGGGTTGTTGAAACTAAAGTGGATAACACCAGTTTTTTTTAGGGTGAATGGGGAGTTGCCATTGCAAGGACCAGAAATAGAGACTGTTAATGTGCTGTTGAAAATGGTCGTTATCGTTTAAACTATTGATTACATGTTTAGATTTAGTATCATCGACAAATTTAGACGTGGAATTATTAGGGTCAAAACCAAAACTGTTGAAAAAAATTAGGAATAAAAGTGGACCCAAAACTGAGCCTTGGATCACACCACTAGGTACGGGAGAAATATCCGAGTGAGCCCAAAATGAGGACTTGTGATCGATCGCAGAGCCATTTTTTTCACCAGTTTTGAAATGGTTTAACAATGCCATACATTTTAAAGGAATGTATTAATAAAGTGTGTTTAACCTTGTCGAATGCTTTCATACAATCTAGATATATTGCATCAACTGGTACATTGTTGTCAAGTGCAAAAAAAATGCTGTTGTAAAATGCTAACAGATTTGTGGTTGTGGAAAAATTTGTTCGAAAACCATGTTGATCTGGGCTAATGAGGTTTTGATTAGACAAAAATTTAGTTATATGATCTCACAAAATTGATTCGAAAATTTTGCATAGGTGGCAAGTAATGCTTATTGGGTGGTAATTTTCTGGGTCCGTATGGATACCTTTTTTAAAAAATTGGCGTGATAAATGCCTTGTGCCAGATGTCGGGGACAAAATTTGTTTCAAGCATATTATTAAAAATTGAGATCAGAATGGGTACTAAGACCTCCTTACTAGCAATAAGAAAATCGGAAGGTATGCCATCAGGCCGGCAGCCGCATGAGATTTAAGTTTTCGAATGCAGTGGTTAGGTTGGTTGCAGTAAAAAAAAAGTGGTGGGATGCAAATAGGGTGGTTTTGACATGGAGGAAAAAAATAAACAGTGCCAGGGGAATAATTTTCCGAAAAAGTTTCACATAGAATATTAGCCATCTCACGGGGGTTTGACGTTAAGGCAAGCATTGGAGTTAGGTGGGGCCCAATAATTGGTTTTAAAATTTGTTTGGATTCAGCATACTGAAAAAAATTTTTAGATGACGTCTTAGAATCGTTTGCAAGAAACGTTTCATAGATTTTTTTTTCGTTTTTGAGAGCAGCTTGGACCAAATTGTTTATAAGTAAATAGCTGTTTAAAATATTTTGGTTACCAGATTTCCTGTAGGCTGCCCACAATTTGCATTTCAGTTTATGGTTTGAAGCAGTTAGCTCGGACATCCAAACGGGTCGATTATTTGTTTTACAAGTATTGATGTATGTATTGTTTGAAATAACTGAATTTAAAAAAGATTGCAGCTTTTGCCAGCTTTGTAAATTTCTGTGGGGAATTTGATTTAAAAAAAGGGTAGTAATTTGTAATTTAAACAGGTTTTAGTCATTTGTTTTGGGTCAATGGTATACTCCAGATTGCACAAAAGAATATCATGGACAGATTTTCCTAATTTTCCCATATGATGGACAGTGGTGACAAGGGAGGGGTCGGATGAAAAAATTCGGTCAAGAATTGAGTTGCCTCTCGTTGGATTTTTAACATGTTGAGTAAGGTTAAGTGCCATGATTGCATCCAGAAACGGAGCGGCTTCAGTGTCTGCGTAAAAAAAGTCCCAGTTTATATTTGGAAAATTAAATTCACCCATAAGAAGTAGGTTTGTGTTACGAAAGCTATTTATTAGCGTTAAAAGGTTTAAATTATTTATTGGGTTGGAATTGGGGGAGCGGTAAATAACACCTAAGGTGCAGGACTGAGTGCCAAGCCTTAATTCAATCCAGAACGAACTTTCATAGTTGAAAACTATTTAATTTTCTGCAAAAAATACCAGAAGACACAAAAATGGCAACACCACCAATCGGGTTGCCTAGTTTATCACAACGATCGATCAAGGTGAAGCCAGGAATCGAAAAGCAGGGGGAATTTAGAGAAAGCCATGATTCGGTAAAAGCTAAAACGTGGAGACGATACAGAGTCAAGAAAGCCTCGATTTCAGCAAATTTATTCCTAATGAACTGTGCGTTTGCATACATGATTGTTGGTTTTTTTGGGGGGGGCGTCCCTGATGATTTGTTTGGGGGATAACCGCTAAAGGGAGAGCCGAAGTTCCTGGTGTGAACGCAACCGGGTGGAGGGTAGGTTGTGGGAGCGGCGCAGTAGCCGTAGTGCTTACGGAAAAAGTTAGCATGTTACTAGGAGGATATGAACCGTCGTTAAAGGCGTAGTGCAAGGTGCATGAGAGGATGCAATACTTCGCATAGGAGGGTTGGAAAGTGGTGCCGAAGGAAGTTGAGAATTTGATGAATTGGTTGGCTGAGAGTGGGGTGCAACCCTGGAACTCTGATTGATTAAGGGGGTCAATGATAGTAAAAACCTTCTAAATTCACGAGGAGGAATTTCTTCGATCCAAGGACGACTGAGAAGCTCGAAAAAAAAAGGCATCAGCGGGTCGTAATTGAACAAACACTGTCGACTGCACACGCTGTTGCCAGTGGGGTGCCTCAGGGATCTGTCTTGGGTCCTCTTTTGTTCGTCATTTTCCTGAATGACCTCACTAATAACGATACGACACCGGAAAAGCCTGAACTCAAATTTTGCGACCACTTAAAAATCGCAAGTGAGGTAATCTCTGAAGAAGACTCTGCTTTTCTTTCAACACATATTAACTCTGTCGTTCAGTAGTCTGAGTGCTGGCAACTTCCTCTTGTGGGCGCAAAATGTTGTGCCCTCACATTGGTAGACAGAATCTGCAGCACACATACTTTTTAGGAACAAGTCAGCTGAATTCGGTCAAGGAAATGTGCGACCTTGGTATTCTAATAAACCAAAATTTAAAGTCAACTTTGCATTGTAGGATCATTGTCAAATCTGCGTACCGCAGACTGGCCATCACCAAGCGATGTTTTATTTTCTCTAAGCGACATACCCTTGTCTGGGCATTTAAAGTTTTCGTCCGTCCGCTATTGGAATATGCAAGTCCGGTATGGTCACCCCATCTTCTACAGGACATTGATAAGCTGGAATCTGTACAGTGTTCCTTTACTAGGTCGGTTTGTGGGCTACGCGAACTATCTCCAGGGAACCGTCTTAAGGTACTTGGCTTGGAACCACTTGAGCTTAGGCGCCTGAAGGCGGACATAATCCTAACATACAAGATCCTTCATGGATTAGTTCTTTTGGATTTTCCTTTTTTTGAGTTGAGTCCGGTAAACTTTACCCGGGGCCACTCTATCAAATTGTGTAGCTCTAGGTGTAACCTGGATTGTTGTAAGTACTTTTTTGCCAACAGGGTGGTTGCACCATGGAACGCCCTCCCCGAGGCTGTTGTCTCCGCAACTTCGGTGGGTGTTTTTAGGGGTCTGCTTAACCGTGTTGACTTCTCCACCTTTCTTAAGCGCCCGTATTTGTGATGCTACCATCTTTTGTTTCCACAGGAACGGTGTTAGCGGTTTCTTCTGAGACCCTTCCGTCTTCTTTGGCTCTATTCTGGGGCGGAACATTTTATTATTATTATTATTTATTTATTTATTTATTTATTTATGTACTTTTTTTAATGGGAGGGAGGGGATTATTTGGTTTTTGGCACCCACCCCCCAACCAACACAACGAGGCCGATTGGGTGGGTTGTACGTGCGGTGGTGGCACCCCACCCCTTCCTTTACGGGTTCTTACATATTCTTCTGTTTTCTATTGCCATCGTTCTTTTCATCATTTCTAATTAAATTTTTTCTGTTGCTCCGAATGGAGTGATGAGTATTGGAGTTAGCAGTGGGGTATTTTTTCCTTCTTTCTTTTTTTTGAGTATATACATCAGTTGGTTTTTTTTTTAGCGAGTGGCTCTCTACTAGGGTTGACTGGTATATTCTATCTAAGGGCAACTGAGAAGTCAATTACCAACTGAACAAACCAAAAGGAAGAAAATTTCACTCAAAAACAAATATTTTTTTCAAGAGAAATTTTTTTAATGTTTATCTCGAGAGAATGATAGTTTATAATAATGATAAGTTCACAATTTTTCTTTCATATTATCATCAAATATAAAAAAAATGTTTTCCTAATTATCGTAATACCTGCACCTGAATTAAAGGTAAAAGCCGAAAAACTACATCTATAAAGCAAAAGCAATTTAAATATTTTTCTTATTAGTGTAATACAAGTAAAAGCTAAAGAAAAAATGTGACTATAAGAAAACTACAACTGTTTGTTCTAATAAAAAATATAGGTTTTTTGTTAGGTAAGTAAAATAAATGAGGATGTACGGCAAAGTAGTAAATCTAATGCTAATTCGGTAACCCATGACCATTTTTTCCGTGCATAAATATTGCGCAAAAGGGTTGAGCTAATGAGACTTAGAAAAAAAACCTCGAGGTTTTAGAAAAGGATAGGGCTGGCAGGTTTAGTGGTTGGATGGTTGGGAACCATATAAAATTTAAAGAGCCATTTGAAGCATGGTGGTGAAAGAGACCAGCTGCCCCCACCAACCTTCCCCAGCAGAAGAGTTACGTGGTTCAATATTGTATGCATCTTTGTCAAACAAGAATTTTTAATGTACCAATTTCAATTGTATGCTTTATATTTCATAGAAAATTTGCAAATGGAAGCTAAGGGATCGAGTGAACAATTCAATTGTTCATCGTCGTTAACTATTAGTACTCTATTATTAAAATTGTCTTAACACCTCCCTCTGCCACCTGAGTACTGGTGAAATGATGGTGTTGCAAACCCGTATGACTAAATTGGGGATATGTTTCATGATACACAAAACATGAGCAATAAAAAAAATTGTTTTATTCAGTATCCCCAAGATAGAGTAGCAACAGAATTTGGAACAATACGGCATTTATCGAGAACCATTCTGTACTTTTTACTTTGTTCAGTCGTTAAAGGGCAATTACATCCATTTTGACATGCATGTTTTATTTTTGGATCACTTAACACAATAACTAAACACAAGAATTGCTGTAGGAATACGTTACGTACGTCCGATGCAACAATGTAATTAATTACTGCATCACCCAAACACGATACGAAATCGCCATTGTTTTGCTGGAACGCGCAGAAATTAATGCCAACAGACGGTGCTCATCGATTTCGACTCGCAGCCGATTGAGAAAGCTGTGTTGGCTGTGAGTGGATCAAGCGTCTGACCGCCTTAGCCAGTCAGCCAGTTAAGGCTGTCAGACGCTTGAGCTACTCAGAGCCAACACAGCTTTCTCAATTGGCTGCGAGTCAAAATCGATAAGCACCATCTGTCTGCGTTAATTTCAACGCGTTCCAGCAAAACAATGGTAGTCTCTGTATCATGTTTGGGTGAAGCAGTAAATACAACGTTGTATCAGACGTACATAACGTATTCTTACTGCAATTCTTGTGTTTAGTTATTGAGTAAGTGATCCAAAAGTAAAACATGCTTGTCAAAATGGATGTATTTCCCCTTTAATACAAGGTTTGTGTCTTACGACTTTTTGTGGGTCTGTAATTATCACTTCGGTATTTTTATGTAAGCTGTTTAAAACTAAATCTTTCATGATGTAGAAATTATAACTTTTTGTATCGTGGAAGGTTAAAGGGAACCCAGGTTAAGGGGAACCCACAGATATTGGCCATAGTGGAATTTTGATTTTGGTCACCTGTTTTCATTCGTTTTGCAAAATTTAAAACTTTACTTTTTATTTCCACCACTGACAAATTGAGTAATATGAAATCCACTTCCGTAAGCCGTATTTATTCAGTTCACTGCTTTAATCTCCTAATTTATTAAAGATGGGAAAGGGTGGGGGTGGGGGGTTGGGGTGTCTTGATCGATGCTGTAGACGCAACAACTAGTATCGCAATAAAAAAAGTGAATTGGGAGGAATTGTTCTAATGGCGTGAAGCAATTTCAATCTGCTGTACGCCATTACGAACCTATATAGTATGGCATTTACGTTGCTTGAGCCTTCGCTGAAATCTGTATTGGTTCTATAGCAGCATGTTACCAAGTTATTGTTGCTGAAATCCAAGAAATGATTTCATATTTGTTACTTAACAAGAAGTCACAGAATTCATATGATGTCTTACAATATTTAGTACTTAATTTGTTTGATTTTTGATTGAGCTTACCATATAGGTTGTTTAAAAACAACTTGCTGGTCAGACGTCCACCAGGGTTGACTTTTATGTGATTTATATATAAAGTAATTCCTTCTTCTTTGATGCGTTGAACGTAAGCTAACTTCTGCTCGTCATTAACGCAGCTGTAGGGAAAGCCAGTTCAATCGTATTTAAATGCCATGAATTTCTTTACATAGATGGTAAATAATCCATGCTTGTTACAATCAGATTCATATTGCGAAGACTGAGAAAAATGCCAAACTTTGAGAATTTTCAATACTTTGTATCCATCGGTGATAGCTTCTTGTAACTCAATACTTGGCCAGACCTCGACCAACTTCCTTTCGTTGTCCGAATGAGTTCATTGTTCCATCTCCATACTCTGTTTGATGGAACAACTTTTGCACAGAGTAAAATGAAAGTTGGATTATATTCTGAAGGGCAGAGTTGGAAAGAATAGACTGTTAGGGACAAGAATTGAATAAACTGAAGAAATGAGGTTTAATTTTGCATGCACCGGATTTATATTTACCGACTTCCATGCAGTGTGGGTGCTGACTATTGAAGTCATCATAGTGAATATCCATTACTGCAATGGATGTAGGTTTCACACGCCCACTAGTTTGAGAGGGAGGATGACATTTTTTGGAAATAACATTCCCATTTCTTGACTAATTGACAACCAGTATACATTTTAATGGCAATACTTCTAGCACCTCTTTCCTGGTAGGATTCTTCTATAGTTAAATTGCAAAAAGGAACTCATCTAGGGAGAATTTATATAATACACGGCATTCACCTCCATTCACATCATACAATATTTTAATGTTGCATTATTGCGCACGATCACCTGTTTAGAGAACGGCTAGCGAATATCTGCACTACAGGGTAAATTTTCGTTATTGTTTTAGTGATTAAAAACATCATTCCTTACATATGTAGTGCTAAAGCGGGCAACATATATGTCTCACGAAATGGTTCGATGGGTGTTATACTTTTATATCAATTTATGGTATATCAAGACATCATCTCCGAGTACGATGACGTCAATTATTCCATAGTTTATAAACTCTTTTTGAAAATCCCACATTTTTTCTCTGATCTTCATGCCACAAAATTAGTTCTCTTTCTAGGCCATAAGAAATCAATGCCCAAATGTTTTAAGGCAGGAATTTCTCTGCAATAATTACAGTTTGAAGGAACGTTAAATTTGAAAGGAAAATGCCCCTTTAAGCAAAGGCAGGATCGCAGCCTAAATATGTAATCAAGGCTCTTAAAGAAAGTAGCATGAACACACATCCTTGAAACTAAGGTCCTCTACTGTCATGGAAATCAACCAACTTCAATCAACTAACTGTCTAAAACAAAATTGAAAACAAAATTTCCATCAAAGTTCGAAAAATTGTGCGCTAATTGTGCGCTAAAGCGGTAGTATTAGATCCGTGGTGGTAAATAAAAATTCGAACATTACTCGAACATTACTAGCGTACTTGTTAGTGCTGGAAATTGAATCTTGTCTGGTCTCAAAATCGAAAAATATCCATTGATAGGGTACACTACACGTGACATGTCTTTTTTAGCATTAGCAGAAGGGGTAGCGAGGGTACTGAAGGTTTAACAGGTTGCATAACACACGTATGGTTTAAAGGGAACCACACGCAGTTCCGACATTGTTTCAAACCGCATCCATGTTTGCTACACTGTTTCTTTCTTCGAGTTACAGAGTTAATTCGCACTTTTCACACCTCATTACACAACAGCAAAGTGGGTTGAAGAAAGGAGGCTGAATTTTTAAATATTATTTTCAAAACATTTTTCAGAATTGAATAAAGAATTTCCACAGAACTAATCAGCAATCGTGTTTATTGTTGTGACATTATCGGCACTGAATTCGCCTAAAAAATGATTTTTCTTGTGGTTGTACCCTTTCAAACAACAAAACTGAAATGTTTAGCTTTAAAATAAGGTGCGGTTTTAGAATTCCGCAGAAGGGCTGTCCGTGTAACAGTAAAATGATTCTATGTTTTGAAGACAAACCATTAAAATAGCTGTCATTTCATTTCGAACTCTCTGGAAAATATATACTGCCCTTTTTTTTAGCGCAATTACCTATGACCTTATGGGTCATTTGCAAATCGTTAAAAGGACTACGTTTAAACACGTGTGGATTTGGCACTAGACTTAACTGAGGCTATTATAGAGAAAGGCTGTGTGTTAGCTCTAAGTTTAAATTAATCAACCTGTTTTGAAAGTCTCTCTTTACAGCAACCGGTTTATGCAAGAACTGCACTAAAGGTTGTAACAGGAAGCATGAACGCAGTTAAAATTCCATGTACATTGTCGGTATACGGAACACTACCGCTAGTGACTCGAGAGTGTTGATGTACCAGTTTTGGGAAATACCAGGAGCGAAAGGAAAGGGAGTGTTCATCATGATAATATTATCGCAGGTTCCATCTCTCATTCATGGTCGCTACACAATGCAGTCATATTTGGAGCAACTGATCGTAACTATTTTCTCAGATAACACACGTTAAAAATACGCTGTGCAAGTTTTAATCTAATAGTTATATGCGGAAAAATACCCTTCTGGTAACGATTAATCCAGGTATGCGGCATCTCCGCTTGCGACAGCGTTCTATGAGTGCGAAGCAGTAAAAGCAGATGGGTACCGCAAGCCAATGCTGACTTTGGCAGAAATCGTGTGTTTCGTCTCCCGACTCATTGCAAGTTCACGCGCGTGCAGAAACCTGATGACTTTTAGTGCTGCTCTGATAACATAAGATTCTAGCCAAGTTGACACAACTGGCCTGTATCTGAGAAACGAAACTGACAGCTTCTCTACCAGATGACCTTGTGACGAGAGATGGAATGAAACAATAATTACAACATGGACACTCCAACATATTACGGACGTCTATATATATTTATTCGCTCCTGGTAATACTAATGTAATTCTTATCGTAACCAGTAAACTAATTTCCGAGTTCACAGGATTTGGTTCAGTGTAAATAGTCAGATGAAGATTTTAATGAAACTGATAAGGTGTTCAGACAGGCTACGCCTGCTACTCAAGGAAACAATGCTAGTGAAAATATTAAATAGAAGTTGCTACTATTGTTAACACTCGTAACCAACCGTAAATTGTTACACAATACAGAAAATGCAATACAGAAACGTAATACAGAAAGCGTATTTCTACAAAGATTTGAATGTGACTGAAATTGAGGTGCAACTTAAAACTGAAATTTGCCATGGTGGGGCGAGTATCACAGGATAACATGCACCCCCCCCCCCCACAAAAAAATTTTAACACAACGAATTTTATTTTAACTTATGTCTTAGTTCCCATGTTACTGCTAGTATGACATTAATACTTAACTCATTAATGTCACACTAGTTACACTCTGTAATGTGTGGTGCAGTGGCAACCCGGACCACTGCACTGTGACTGAGGTTGGCGCTAATGACCAAGTTGTCGACGCGCCATTAAGCCTCAATCCCCACCCCCCCTAGTTACACTGGCCCCAGGATGATACCGTCGTTTGTACAGCTATACTATGCTCCATTCTAGCAAGACTTGATGCGGTATTTGTAAACAAATGTATGTATTAATAATGTAAACAGTTACCTTACTAATTGTGTTAAAGATACACCTGTTGTCAGTTTATTGGCTGTACACATATAATGCATATTGCATAAATGTGGCTTCGAAAGTAAAAACAGCAGCTTTGGTTTTCGTGGCTGTGGGCTAAGGCTTATTACTACTGTGGAATCACAGGCTTTGCAAGTACAGTTGAGTAGCGGAGTAGTCTAAATTTCATCTCAGTCCATTTTAGGGAGTGATGCATTCCTAGCTATCCAGCCCATTCAATTCTCTCTGCATACGATTCATGTGTTCCTTTCAGATAAGGTCCATTCAAGTTAGATCCATGACAACCAGTGTACCACCAGCCACTCTTGTACTGTTTAGCAGACCCACCGAAGTCATTCTTGTCGTAAGTCACGAAAGCACCTGGTGTCAAGTAAATGAATGTATTCCCTGGAACTAAAACAAATACGAAAAACACAATTAAGCAATAATGCTCGATGACAGTATGTGATTTAACCCTTCTACACCACGATGAGTTTCATGAGAATCCTTGAGATGTTGAGTGCAGATAGCAAAGCTAATAAGGGGCTTGGGATTCCAGCCATGAAGATACGAGAGCTATACGTAAATGGGATTTGGGAAAAAAACATCTCTGTATTATGTTTTGAGTGGAAGGGGTTAGTTTCATCAAGGATTGCAGATTATTAAAATTTGTTAAAGATCAAACATATAAATAAATTATTGTAGGGATTAAACTAATGAACATTTTCCATGAATATTTAACGTTGTTTCATGATTTAAAAGATCCACCTTACCGCACATTTCCAACTAAACTTTTCCCAGGAGTAAAGAGCGGTTAAGTCTCTCTGAAATTACCATTATCTGGGATGGGGGAACTTCTTGACTGCTGTGAGAAGATGATATTAAAAATGCTGCTCAGCTGTCTAATAAAACAGTGAAAATACACAATCACTCCAATTAAAGAAGGTATCTAGGCATGCACAGATTACTATGCCACTGCTAAATTAATTACATTACTTCACACAACAGAATATCAGTAGGTATTTGACTACATCATGGCAAAAATTTACAACAGGTTCAGTCAGCATTAAATAAATACAGGTTTGCTTGTTCACTTTTTCAGTATTCCCGGCCTGTTGACTTGTCACCATCTTGAAGGTGTTTGTCGCCGTTTCCATCTGCTGCGAGACTTAGCACGTCAATTGGGCGATAAGTCTGTCCGCTTGTCCGGGGTTTTTAATTTTGTAGGTGGTACAGATCTATAAGATCTAGATTTAGGGTTTGTTTAACACCTCCGTAATGTGTGGTGCAGTGGCAACCCGGACCAGTGAGGTTGGCTCTAATGACCTTGCTGTCGATGCGTTGTTAAGCCTCATTTCCCCCCTCCCCCACAGGTACTTAGGTTTCTATAATTTTATTTTATATTAATTTTTCTCATAGCTCACCTTGTTTAAATGTAACATTTCTTTATTTAACATTCAATTGTGGCAACGAAGTAAAGAAAAAATTCAACATACCAATTGGGGTTTGGCCTTTATATTCTCCAATATTGAGTAGTTTGTAATAGGTGTTTTTGTGTCCCACTTGAAATCCTTTATACAATGCAAAGATCTGCCATCAAAGTCTGCCAAATCAATTCGTAAAACAACTTGATATTAATTTGTTAACAGAAAGACATTGTCATTTCCTGGAAGGGCGAATTTATCGTATAAATTCAATAAGATAGGCGAGAATGTTGCAAAGAAAAATGCGGCTGATGCTGGCAGCCAAAAACATCAACGTGTAAGGCTTTTATTCATTTTGCAAGATGAAAGGCTGTATCAGTAACTATGAACAATTTTATATCTCAAATTTGGGCCTTGTATGACACTTTTAAACATAAAAAGAACGTGAATATAAATACATTTTCCATATTTAGCATATTTATGATAATAGATTAATTATTGTTGTTGTATTTCCTTCCATCTAAGAGCTAGCAATTAATCCGTAATTGTTCGTTTCTGACTAATCTTCCTGAAAGAGAAAACCTTGACACCACGAGAAAATAATACAATATGCGAATCTTCAGAGACAAGATTGCTATTTTGGTGGAAAGACAGTAAAGTAGCCGATGGTTTGGTGGCATCTATTATCAGAAAAATCGAACCCAATGTAAAATATGTGATAGCATAAAATTTTCTATGCAACAGATATTTACTCAATTTTTTTTAAATACCACCAGGAATTGAGCAGGCTACTTTTCACTACTGAAATTCCCTTTAGTTAGAGATAAACAACTCGTGTATTCTAGGGTGGTCCAGAACCATATGTAAAAAATGCAAGTCCTAAATTAACTAATGGGTCACTTGTGGTCATATTCCTACTACTCACGTGCACTCATGGAAAATAATTCAGTGACTTGGGACTATATTTTGAGGTCGCTCAATCTTGCACTATATTTGCAATGCACAGCACATTTTTGAGTAAATGGCTTATATTTGGTAATTACGTCATTTTAGTGCATTACTCTGGACAGTGCAAATATCAGTTACAGAATAACATTAATAGTGGTAGCTGTGGTTCAATATCTCGTTCATTCACTCGGTGAAGTTGCTGTTTCTAGAAGTAATACCCGCCGCAAGAGGAGATAAGCAAGAAAAGCGACGTGCATCAACGATCGTGCTAGGTTTTCTACTGATGGTTTGTTGATTCTTCACAGGGACAGAAAACTCCTCCCAAATATTTTCAAAGGGCTAAATACAGATGAAACCTATTTACGTTGCCTTTTGGACTTATATGTCAGACTACCTGAGCGGGGAATCGAACCCAGGACATTTGAACCAACGGCCAAGGTCCTACCGCTGAGCCATTCTGCACGTGTTAAATGCTGCCTATGGACGTTTCCTTTTAGGCCGTGTTAGTATGGCTCAGCGGCAGGACTTTGGCCTTTGGTTTCAAAGGTCCTCGGTTCAATTCCCCGCTCTGGCAGTCTGACTTATAAGTCCAAAAGGCAACGTAAATAGGTTTGCATCTGTATTTAGTTATTTCTTGTGAGCCTTTGGCTTTTCCGTCTTTAATAATTTTTAAAGGGGTTCATAAGGTTAATTGAGTTACTATTATTGTATCAAGGAAAGGGATGACCAGTCCACAGTAGCACCACACCTGATAGCCGCAGTCGCTACTCCTCCCCAGGGACAAGACGAAAGCCTCCCAAGTCACAGACCCCCTCGAAAGGAGAGGAACAGCTCCTCAGGGTTTCGAGGGTTGCTATTGGAACCGGAGAGCCCCAGGTAGATGCATGCTTAAAGCTTGTTGATGACTGTTCTCTGCGGAGCAAAATTATAAGCCTAGTCTTTGAACAACTTCCTCAGATACATGATTGCCTTCTAGAGCATGTACTTTGAATGAGAAATGTTTGGACATAGATCTGATCTGGATGGCTTGTAGACGATTTCAGCAGAAATGGGGTTCTTCAGACAGCAAAATGTTTGAAAGCGCATCAGACTGTAATATTCCAGAAGGAACAGCAGGCCTTAGGAGTGAGATGATCATAGTTATAAGGAACCATCAAGAAGAGGGATGACTATGACAAACTCATTCTTCTCTGCCTTCTCTTCCTGGGAGGAAAAAAAGCCAGAAAAATCTGTCAACATCTGCAGCCCAGGAAGCACGTATCATGCAAGGCCGAAGCCATATACACAATAAAGATCTTCCTCATCTGTGGTAGAGTTTCTCAAGAGTGAAAAAAGGACGTGTGGACTTGACCTCTTCGTTGCCCTCATCTATGGACGATACTGGAATGAGGCCAGTTTGCGACATAACAGCATCACTCAATGACGTCAATTTTTTCGTAAACTGGAATAATATCAAAAGGATAAACTGAAGAATACAGCATTTGCCGCAATGAAACAGCATTTATGGTACCACCCTGAATACCTAATTCGTATTGCTCTCTTCTATCCCGTATGTCAGATTCAACAAAGCAAGCAATAGTCAACAATAGGGTAAGGCAACCTGATAAAGAGAAATATCTGAGACTGGTCGATGGGAAGAATTTCACAATGGCAGCTCAGTTGGAATCCTATGCCGCAAGGCGCTCCACCATCTTCTTCAACCCCCTTCTGTACAATGGTAAAGAATGGGCAAAATGTTTCCAGCAATACGATCCTTCAGTTTGGATCACCGATGAAATATACCAAACAATGAATACAACTGTGCAAAATTTAGCTGTTGTAAATGACAGTGCAGAAAAAGCCGTTGTTCTTATTCATGCTTACAACCGTTCTATAACCAAAGACGAGGTCCAGAAACAATATTTACTTCATGTTGTTACCCTTCACCATAAGAAATTCAAAGACTTTAAGGAAGCTACTCCTAAAAAGTAATATTAAATGTATGAACATTTTTAGATATAGTTTGATAAACAATTTCACAATACAATGGGGTGTGAAATTCAAAATAATTAGTATTACGATTAAATTTATATTACATTAAAAACCTGTCAACTTTGAGCGAGTCTTAAATCAAGTGGTAGAGCCATAATTTTTTGCAGTTTGTTTATGTCATAGGAATAAGGTCATGTATGACCCAGTTTGAAATTCATAAGATTGTTGTTTTGGACTGTATTCAATAAAATGATCAAATCAGTAAAGTGCACAGCATGAGATATTACTCAAAGTTTCGGATAAAGTCAGACCCATTATCAAGAGTAAAACAACTTAAAGTAACTAAAAAGTCAGGAATACATTTAACAACGATCATCCTTAGTTGCCAGGTCAAAACTGGCTAAGATGGAACGAACAAACGGACAGATCGTAACGTATATGATTGGTAAAGCACAACAGCACTTAAACAGAAGCAATTTTCTGAATTGTACATTTGACTATTTCAATTAAAAACCACCAATTTTTATCCGTGTACATTTTGACAAGTAAAATGAGACTTCAATCATATAACCCCTTTTTTTACGGCACACTTGACGTTTTTGTTTGTAATCCGTGTACCTTTTTTACGGCTATGGTGTCGCGCTATAAAGGTTTATGCATGTAGTCGATTGTTGCATGCACGAAGAATGGATCTGGAGTTTGCTGAGTGGCATTGTTCCCTAATACAATGGTTAGAACAATGTAAAACAATCAAAATGATCGTTTAGGGTCCCGTAACTCAGGAGTGGATCTACCAATTGAAAAAGTGGTCCCTGTAAGGTTGAAGCCCAGGAAAATTTCTGGCTCAGATCATGTTTCAGATTTTAGGTAGGTGCAGTAGTTTTTTTCTGAAACCGTGTCAGCCAAGAACAACAACAACAACAACAAGTGAAAAGTTTCCAAATTTACGTGTGGCTTCCTACGTTTACTTTTGCACGGAATTGCATAAAAGTTGGTGTAAAGTTTGGAAAAGTTGCTATCTATTATCTGGCCAAGTTTGGTCAAAATATATTGAATAGAAACGGAGAAATTAATAGTTTTAGTTTAGCTGTAAAGAGGACTTCAATGATATATATACGGCCATCGCCGTGTATGATATGGACGTTTTTACAGGCCTGGAAGCAGGATGGCATAGGGTGCTAAGCAAATTGCAGCGACCTCTTCATTTATCACTTTACGAAATCTATCATTTTGTTATCACTAATATAAAAATGAAGCATTTTTGTGGAACTTTTTCATAATTTTGTTTTCTGACAATACGTGTTGTGATCCACATTATAAACCTGGCACCCTCCACCGACTGATTTCACACTAGTTGCATACGACTACGCCGTTATATTTTCCATCAACTGGATTGAAGTGTTGGTGTAAGAATAGGCAACTCAGGAGTGTAACTTAATTTTTGAGGGTCCTGGGCAAACCATAAAAATGGGGCCGCTTTTCCCCAAAACAATTTTCTACTTGCCAGACAGAAAATATCCACTACCTGCAAATTTATTTGCATTCAGTTCCCGAGTGCTTGCTATCCTGGAGAAATCAAAACTCTCTAGATACGCCCAGCTTACACACCCACCTGCGCATGCGTGG
>JAHWFP010222751.1:0-18837 GCA_023313725.1 Lithobius niger | reverse complement strand
AATTTCGGAAAATTCGTTATACGTTTTTAACGAATTTTGTTATAACGAAGTAAATTACTAATCCCCTTGAAATTCGTTATAAACAAACTTTACTGTACCTTTTAATTTGTGGGACCACGATTTCTACATTCTAGTTTAATTTCCCCTCCCACCCAATAAGAGACAACATAAGAAAAAACAAGCTTTATTAAGACGTTAAACAAATTACAAAATATGCTAGTGAAAAATTGCTGCATGTCTTATAGTAAAGGTTGTTGTGATCCGTTTTCGCCACATCAAAACTTGGACAAAACTTAAGAACTTCAGCCAAAAAAAAAACTGAAAATAAATAGCTAGTAGTAGACCGAATTGTTTAAGGCAATCACTATGATTGCTTGTAATGAACACGTCCTTAAATTTTTTTTGTTAATCCCTTCCAGTTACTCAGAACATTACGGTAACCAAAGTTACTAAAAATGTAAAGCTAATTTAAAGTGTAAAACTTCTTTCACATTGCAGAAATATTCACCAGCAACCCACACTAGACAATGATAATCTTTCACATACATATGCTACCCTTCAATCCTTCTTTACATGGGTCTTCCTCTGCCTCGACCTCTTCCACCAGCTCCGTCGTCACCAGACTTAGGGTTTTTTATCGTTTCATCAACCGATAAGACTAGGCAGGCCGCTTCTGAAGCTGCTATGATAGCATTCGTTTTCACAACCGCAGGCTCCCAAACACAAGCTTTAAAGTTATCAGCAATATCTTCATTGAATATGTCCACGCCGTACCATGTACCACCTAAAAATGAAAAACCGTGAAAATTACTGTCAATGATATTCCATACGTGACGAATATCATTATACTTATCACTAGGGATGTGCGACACTTGAAAAATTTAACTAAGCCAAGTACGCAACTTCTACTCGAATCCGGTGAAATGTGATAACTTTGTTGGTAGTTTTCGACATTCCAGTATAGCAAATGCTTCGTCTCTACGAGAGCTTTCAAATGATGCACTTAAAAAATCAAATAGCTCCAAAAGCCAGGACCCACAAGTCAGTTAAAAGCACCATCTTTGTTCTTATTATATCAACAAAATAAAGAGAAAGTTGCATACACAATATGTTCACCATACACTCGAAATTAGCTCGATACTAGACTATACTGTTGGTAACTCTGATAGGCTCAACTCGAAATATACTCGCACACCCATAGGTATCACAGAAAAGGGAATTTTTTTTGTCAATTTTCAAAAAAAAATCACCCCATCCACCACTCCCAACAAATTAAAAAAAACATACCAACAAGTATTATTTGAATTAATTGGCTCAGCAAGAGATCGGACACAATTATCATAATAAACGAACTTTTGAGTCATTTGTTTACATTTGTGTTTCTATCACTAAGTAGAATGGTCAAATTCTATGCTATCAGTTATCTAAAAGATGTGCTAACCTTGGGCATGCTTCTGCCTCAGTTTGTTTAAGATATTTGTTGCATCAAATCCGGCATTGGAGCAAAGTTGTCGAGGAATGATTTCAAGAGCTTTGGCCATGGCACCAATTAGCAGCTGTTCTTTCCCAGGAATGGTCCGTGAATAGTCGCGCAAATATTTGCTGACTTCCATTTCAATAGCACCACCACCTAAATAAAACGGAAGAAGAAAATATATCACTAACACTAAAGACACAGTGTAGCCACATCATAGTACTGGTATACAAAGTAATAAAAAAAAATAAGCAACTAACGAGTAAGTTCAACGTTTGAAAATTTACCACATAAACAAATCTGCTACATTTGTTATCAAGAAAGATCTAATATTGTAATGTAAGCAATAAGGCTGGACCGGGACACGGGCTGTCATTGGCTGGGTCTGCAGACAGCTAGTGGTATAAGAAGTTTTCGCTGATCTACGTGAACGTGTGATGAGAATGGTTATTTGAAAATAACCGTACTGAATTCGGTACGGTATGTATTTTAGCAAGAATTAGAGAAAAATTAAAATGGAAAATTTCTTGATTATAGGTACAACTAGCCTACAATTTTGAATGTTGCAGGTTGTGCCAGTTGCCCAAAATATTTTAACAAGAATTTATAGAAAAAGTGAAATGGTAAAATTCCTGATTATAGGTAGGACTACAACTTCAATTTTGAATGGTGCTGGTTGTGCCAGTTGCCCGATACATCAGTATAAATCTGGGGCGTGGAGTATATCGGGGCGTTTATTTGTTTTTAAAATTAAAAATTTTTTAAATTTGTATTTCCTAATTCGTTTGGTTTCATTGGCGCATTCTGGTACATTTCTAATGTCCCGGGTCACGCTGGGTGTCTGCTATAGTCAGTATTAACCTGAAATGTGGTAATTTTCGGGTGTTGTAGGTTGTTTGGTACATAGGAGCGTGTGACTGGATGATGCGCTAAAGGCGACGCAGACCATCCGTCATGAACATGGGGGGGGGGGGCGCAACATCCCTCACCCTACCCCACCTGTGCGATTGACCGTGATGTTATAGCTGGTAGCTGCCACTTGCTGGAGTCGGTGGCTCACGGCTATGGTTTATTTAATTGGTATACTGTTTGCTTTGCACATTGATAAGACACTGGGGTTTGTGCAGACAGACCCTCACCTCTCTCAGCAATTTGGGGGGGGGGGTCGAAAATGATCACGCCGGTCGGCGTGATCATGGTGTATGGATTGGCAGTAAAAGTTGATGTTTGGTTTTGCAAGTTGGTTTGCAAACGAGTATCGTAGAGATTTTACGATTTGTGTTGTGGTGTTTTGTCTGACACCAGGGGAACTGCGGCAGTGATTTCATGGGTTGGCTTGATGCGCAGTACCCTTGACTCACATTGCAACAAGAATGGAGAAATGAGAGAAGCTCTCGTACTAGCTTGTTAGTTTGTTCTAGGTGGATTGTAGTTGCGGTTTACCTGTGTGCCGGTCGCAGTCACATTACCTCTCTTCTCGCTGAGTCAAAGGGCAAATAAACCGCCAGTAAATCGGGCCGGTTCAGTCGATTACTTCCCGAGCGTTTGGCGTGGTGGCGTAGGCCGAGGTCGTGGACCACTGGGGCACATCAGTGTCACGGTCCCGACCGCTGGGACACGTGGGTGTTAATCGCACAGTCGTGATTTCTTGGGCTCCTTTAGGTCAGTCGTCTTTCATCGATTTGGCCTTATCCGAAGGCCAACCGATAGACTATGGACATTCTTACTGGATTTATTGTGGCCAGCCGATTTTTCGCTTAGCCTATCAATTTATTTTAGGCAATCGATAGACGTGTAGCCAAAGCGTGATGTTTGCTTGTGACTTGGGACAAGGTTGCTTGGGTAAGTAGCCTTGACCATCAATTACATTGATGACGTCCATTGCTCTTCGAAGGTGGATAAGCCTACATTAAGAAGTATATTTTGGCGATTGGATCGAAAGGATTTTGGGTTCGTAGTAGGTGGGATAAACTCGCCTTAAGGAGAATTTAATTGGCAATTGAGGTATTGTGTAACATTGCCACATTTTGGTCATTGTATCTTTATAAGTCTTAAAAGATTTTATTATTGCACTCGCCACATAATTTCCTATTTCCTTTTTCATGACTGAAATTTTGGTGAGGTATGTAATCGGGGGACGAATAATTGTTTAAAAATTGCCGATTTGAATCCCTTTATTCTGGACCCTGAATGGTCTTTAGAGACAATTATTATGGCACTCGTCACTCGGTTTTAATTAGTTTCTAGATTAAAATGTGGCGAACCTCGTATGGGTGCCCAGTGGCAGAGTGGTTTCACGGTGTTCTGAATGTTGACAGGCAAAGACTGCTCCATTTGAATGGTTAATACAATAGAACCCCATTAGAACAGACAGCAAAGACTACAACATTTGTTTCGTTAAAAAAAAAGTAGTTTGTTAAAACAAACAGTACCGAGTTATGCATCAATAAGTCTAGCTTGTTGGAAGTGATCACACTGCATATTGGCGTTTCCTTTTTATTTATGTTAACTTATGATTCCAGTGCATTAAAGGAAGAAAATGGCTACCGTAAATACAGAACTGTAAAATAACATTTATTTATTTGTGTCAGCGATTCCTTGAGTCCTTGTAATCAAAGGACTTAACTTTACACTCTTAATGATTAGTGTAGGGCAGTACCGGTGTCTGTATCAAGCTTAAAACCTAGTGCTGTGAGTGAAAAAATTTTCACAGAAAATTTCGGAAATTTTTCCGAAAATATTGGAGAAATTTCCATGACTGGAAAATTTCGGCCTAAATGTGTACAAGTGTATAGTCTTTATTGCTTCAGTAAAATTCCAATATAACGGATGTATGTCGACGACCATGAATATATCACTGTCGGTAGAAAATAAGTGTTAAAATACAGAAAGTTTGTCTAATGCATTAACTCAACAGAATCTAGTTAACAAATACAGTACTTTGGAAATTGAAATATTAGTACAACTAGTTAGTGTATTTAAGTCGATTTGTCTTCTGTAACAAGCACAAAATCGGTAAAGTTTCAGCAAACGAGAAAGCTTGGCTTCCAGATTTAGGCATATTAAATATGGGTGAAAAGAAGTTGTATATCTCGTTGTGAATTCGGTAAAATTCCCACAGATTCGGTTCGGATCCGTATTCGGTCGATCGGTACCTCAGCAAAACTATCATAATTTTTTCTTAATTCAAATATTAGTTCTATAGGCCCAGAGAACACGTTTCAGAAGCTTGTTTCGAATTTAAGACCATGGTATTGTAAACAAAACTTTTCCAGTAACACTTGTACTCGTAACGCTTTTTTTTTTGTTTTTAAGACTATGGTCTTAAATTCGGAGATTTACAATATAGATTTCACTGTACTTACATTATTGTAACTACCAAACTGGCCTGCTGTATTTTTTCGTATTGTTACATTACAACTGCATCGTTATCTTACATCGCATTCAGATGTTGACAGAGTTTGAAGTTTTTACTCACCATTTTTTTTTTAAAGCTATCCACTGGTACTAACAAGAAGTTAGCCGCTCAAATCACCCTTAAATTATTTAGCAAAAACAATAACCTACCCATACAAATGGACCTTAAAAAAATGTGTTACAAGATTCCAAACAAACAAGGAATCATGAATTAGTATTGGCTGAAATAAGCTAAGGTAATGGCAATAGTGACACTACAACATTAGACGAAGGTAATATACCTTACAATCGTGACTATTTATTTTTGTTGGCCCTGGATGCCTCAAACTGTAATGAATTTGTCTTGAATTCAAACTGTTTCACCACTTACTCCATTTTCAGTAACACACCAGTTTGCAGTTAATGTTTGAGCAGATATACAATGTGAACTTACGATTTTGCTTTGAAAACGAAACTTGTCACTGTGTAACTCTACACACACGGACATTATCCTTTCACTGCATCCGTTAACGGAAATTGCAGCGCTCATAACGATTGCATTAGGATTTCTACCAGAGTTACCCACCGTAAGTGAATAAGACTTCAACTCTTAACCCTTTGCGCGCCGGACCCGTGAATTTAACGGGAGGGCAAGCCAACCGTTGCGCGCCGGACCCGTAGAATTTACGGGAGCCACTTTATCGAGCTGTACGTCAGTCCGCGTGGTGCATTGATCGCTCCTGGAGCATTCATTCACTAAAGGCATGTGTCTGCTACAATTTCCCGCCAATTTTGTCCACGTGACTAGTTTCTAGCCAATAATATTAATTTTTTCCCGAGCTATGTCGTGTTCATTCGCTGCCCCCGTGAGTTTCGAAAAAAAAAAAAGATGGCGGCCATTGAATCGCGTAGCGGCTCTCCCGATTCGGATTTTGATTTACATCGTGTACCACTTTAGACTGAGGTAAATTAGCAAATTATGGACGTCTTTGAGAGATATAACTGTAAAGATAACTGTGATAACGTTTTTTTTATTGAAAAATGGTCGATAATTCGTCAAGTGAATCAAATGCGATGCGTCCGATTGGATCGGAGCACGACGCGATAAGAATGGCCGCTGCCGACCAAGGAGCCCCGGCCCGCCGCTCCCGACCACGGAACTCTGCCCCACCGCTGCCGACCATTGAGCCCCGGCCCGCGGCAGCCGTCCTGCTTGTCTCGCGTCGCTTGATCGGTTGCGTTCTATTTCAATCCATTAGTCCGCCATTTCCGCGAATTCAGGATTGGATTAGAAGTATGAACATTTGAGAAATATATTTTCTTCGTTGGAGGTTTTTTTTTTATTTTTTTTTAACAATATGGATTTCGGAGAAATACACGATGTAACTAGTCCGAGTCGGGAATAGGCTTAGCGTACGCTTTGCAGAAGTGCTTCGTCGCTAGACCACTGGAACAACTGAAAATAAAATAACTTCTTTTTTCCCAGCCCTAATGAAGGAGAAACAACTACCTCATAAGATTTTAATTAATAATAGCTTGCCAACTGGATGTAAATAATTACGGCTGTGTGATTACGTGCCCGTTTCTACAAAATAGGCCCAAACTTTGTTGAAAAGGAAGCTGCCACTCCTGAGAGCGATTAATGCACTACTGACAGACGTGATAACTTTATTTAATTAAAAAAAAAGTTTCACACATTTTTGCTTAATTTTTGGTGTGAAGAAAGATAACAGATAGATCATTACGTTTATGCAAAAAAAAAGTACTCTTTCAGCATATAAAGTTGGTCAAAATTGCTCTTAAAGTCTACTATGTTACTTTTTATTGATTTATAATAAATGTGCCATTTTCCCCCCTCAAAATATGCCGTATAATTTATTTGTGCGAATATTCGGGTTAAGGCCTAAGTATTACGAACTGTTTTAAAAAATAATTAAGCCGCAACTACGTTTTTTAAGGGAGTTACATGAATTTTAATGCTAACGTGCAATCATTTCTTGCGCTGCAAATAGGCCTAAATTTTGTTGAGTAGAAGGAAGCTGCTAAGCAGGGCAGCCACTCCTGACAGGAATGCTTCACTGCTGACAGGTGTGACAATTATATTTAATTAAAAAAAAAGTATCACACATATTTGCTTCATTTTTGGTGTGAAGAAAGATAACAGATAGATCATTACGTTTATGCCAAAAAAAAGTACTCTTTCAGCATATAAAGTTGGTCAAAATTGCTCTCAAAGCCAGTACTATGTTAGATTTTTTTTATTTGTAATACATTTGCCATTTTTTCCCACCCTAAATATGCCTTATAATTTTTTTGTGTGAATATTCGGGTGAAGGCCTAAGTATTACGAGCTGTTTAAAAAAAAAATGAAGCCTCTACTACGTTTCTAAAGGGAGTTACATGAATTTTAATGAAGACGTGCAATCATTTCATGCGCTGCGAAAAACTGGCTGGTTTGGGCTATCAAGAGCTCTTTTTCTGGCTGGCGTCAGAAGGGTTAAGTTCATTTGTTCATTACAGACTGAGGGTAACTTTAGTTTTTTTTATGCTACAGAGAATCATTTGAAGCTTCGATTAATGGAGAATATCTAATTTTAAATGAAAATATTTCCAATTCTTATAAGGAACCTCACCTGGATTTCATTGATGTGATGCCAAATATTTTTACCAATGTTGTAGCAATGGTTATGCATAATCAAAATAAAAAATCTAAAATAATTGTGGGGTGTCCCCAAAATGGAAGGCAAAAAAGCAAAACGCTAGGAAGACTTGTTTGTTCCTACACTATGGTATGCGTTACAAGTAAAACACGACCAACTCTCAGGAACCTGACTACAGAGACAACAACAGCAACTCTCCAAAACGGAGGAAATTACAGGAGTTGCTTTGCAATCATTTTTGATGTACCACAAGCGTAACGCTCAATTACAAAAGTGAATTTGAGCTGACTTCTTGTGGAAAAGAATACTACGGCCCCGAAGGCAGAAAGGGGTGCGACGTGCGACTATGTCGCAGATTATCTGGCACAGTAGCAGACAAAACATGCCATTTTGACCAAATTTCTGCCATTTCACCAATTTTTGAACGATTTGGACATTTCAATACACCATTTTAATCGTCACGACGAGACCTTTCCGTTGATGTTAAGAGCCAGATCAATAGAATAAAGCAATGAAAAGTTATTCAGTAAAAACCAATAAATATGCAAGTAGCCTTACAAAAAACCCGATTAGGTGTGATTTTCCTGACAATTGGTGTCACAGACAGTGGCAGAAAATTCTGCTTTGGGGACTACGGCTACACCAATACCAACTTTACCAAACCGATAACATTTTGTCTATAGTAATACCAATACACATATCCAAAATTTAATTCTTACTTTCTTATCAAGGGTGTTACCAGAAGTGTTAATGAAATTCTTCTCCTGTTGTAGGATTAACCATGCTGCACTTCTGGTTTTAGCAGGGTACGAGACACTTACATCATGAAGTCAAATTTTGTTTTACATTGACTTTAAATCGGGCTTATATGCAGCAATGTAGCTGTTCTCTTGGTCTACACTGAAAGCTACAGATTTAATAAAAAAAAGTGTCATGGAATTTTGTCCAACTCGAAGCAGAAATTGCCGCGGATAAGGTTGAACAATTTTTGGGGAAATTACGTAGCCACACTTAGGCCGGGAAAAAAAAATTCTTCGGTTCTCGGGCGCGGGCGGGTCCCCAAAAATCATGCGGGTCAATCGCTTTTTATTTCATTCGTCTTACGTCGTTACCCGTGAAGTGAGGCACTAACGAAATATTTATTCTTGCAAAAATTATTGGACACAATTATTTCAAACACACGCACGCAACAGATATTCATTAAAATGCACGGAAAAAAGCGGACAAATGGCTTTAATAGTTTCGGATAACCGTTGTTGTTTTTTTAATTACGGGCGGTAATGAAAATCGAAAATCTCCGTGTTGACAAAAACGCGTCCGAAAGTCGGCGTTAGTTCGGCTAAAAATCGTTGCTCCCACCTGATAAGCAATAGTGTGAAGGTTTATAGGCTCCTTTTCCATTTTAGTTTTGCATCGTGACTGCTGATTTAATTTTTTAATGTTGTGAAACAGCATCTTTCTTGTGATTTGCAATGACGAACTAAAACACTTGTCAAGCGCTCACGTGAAATCCGAAGCGATCGGCGGCGTCCCTGTTGAAATCGCGCATCAGCCAATGAGAGCACGCAAAATCGGTCACGTGGTGCCAACCAACCAATAATGGAACGCGATTCTCAAATGCTTTGGAAAGTTAGCCTGAAACGGCCAGAAACGGCCTACTACAATTCACCTGATTGGTCAATGCCAAATGACCATCGAGAACATATGTTGAGAGGCCTAGATTCAGAGGAATTCCAGCTTTCCAACTAATACAAGATGGCAGCGCCCAGTCAAATAATTCGACCGCTACCACTGATCAAAAATGACCAATTTTCTGCTTTTTAACTTCGGAAAAAAGAATGAGAAAGGCATTTTTACAGTTTTTAGTGAGTCTACACTCAACTAAAGTGCTTTTAATAAAATTGTAGATATTGGTAACTCCTTTTTTTTTTTTTTACAGAAATCGATGCACATCATGTCAGGAATTTCAGCGTTTCGCATTTCGATATTTTGACGGAAAATTGCGTTTTTCGACCCATAGTTTACCTTCAAAACTTTGGCGTATATATACTTCGTCGTTACAGTGTTTGGGATGACTTTTTTTGGACATATATATACATTCATACTGCTTAAAAGGTTAAAGAAAAATGTGGAGCATTTTCATAGCATTTTGAAAATAAATAATAAAATAAAAAGCCGGGTGGCCTGGTCCTTTTTCGACCTTCGAAATGCCCGAGAACCAAACTTATTTTTTTCCCCGGCCTTATCAAGGATTTCGAACTGACAATACATTTTGGTTACTCTCTAAAATCTACCTAATGAGTTTTTGAAACAAAATGTTGTTTGAAACAGCAGTGGTTTAAACTAGAAGCCAGGCATTAAATATACAAATAAAAAACATCCAACCCATGTACTGCACAAATGCTGTACTACAAAATACAAGCAAAAAGCAACTATATACAAATCATACCTGCAACGACAGCATCATTTTTCATTGCTCGTCTTACAATCATAATAGCATCATGGAGGGACCGCTCGGTTTCTTCAATAAACTGCTCTGCTCCACCACGCAATATAATCGTACATGTCCTGGCATTAGGACAACCCGTAAAGAAATTGTACCTACAAGAAAATAGGTTTTAAAAAGAAACACAACAAGCCCTCACCAATCATAGTCCAAATACTAGTTAAAATGTTTGTTCCCATACTAAGGCATTGTCACAGTGTAGTTACAAGGCCAACTCTCGGAAACACCAACACAAAGACTAAGTATGTCGCCCCAGAACGAGGCAAACGTACAAAGAACTAGGTATTGACTTTACTCTTCCACAAGTGTAACGCTCAATAGCTACATAGCTGCTGCGCTGACTGCTCGTGGGTGAAGTAGAACGAGTAACATAAATACCGTATATTTCCGAATATAAGACAGTACTTTTTTTCAAATTTACACCATTAAAATAGCATCGTCTTACACTCGCGTTCAAATCCATAACTCGATCAAATTTTGGCAGATTTTGACGTTTGAATACACCATTTCGATCGTTTTGCCGAGAGCTATCCAATGGTGCTAATCTCAGGCCAGTAGCACAAATAGTTTTTGGATTATTTAGCAAAAAATAAATATGTATTGAAAAAAGCCTCAGGAAGCAGTCCTAAGGCGAAGCTATTAAAATTTTGGGTTTTGAATCAAGGACCAGGGGAATTTACTAGTATACAAACTAATAAATATTATACCAAACCTTACGAAAGCCTTGATAAGTCACCAGTCTTATAATCGCAGCCATTTATTTCTTTGGTACATGCGAGCCCAAAAATGCTACTCGTCTTATATTCGAGGCGTCTTATTATATTCGGACATATACGGTACTAATTTTTTCGGGGTCAAAATTGGTTTCTATCGCCAGACCGAAAAAAAAAATACTACAGTAGACACTGTTTTAAAGAACAGATTGCAAACAACCATTTTAACAGATTTAGTGCTATTCTCTTCCGGATATAAACAATTTTTGGTTATAAGGAACCTTTTTCACTGTCCCTTGAAGTTCTTCGTAAGTGGTATCGACTGCACCTGTAAATTTCTTGCATTCAGTTCCTGGATGCCCATTATCTCTCTCGAGGTTTTTCGCTGTCTAGATCCAGCCAGCTGCTCAACCCCACTGTGCATGTGTCATGCGCAGCCTTCCTCTTGATTGTCATGGTGGTGACTCAAGAGGGGAGGTAGAGTGGGTTTTCACGTAGTATATTTTTCGGCTAGGCTATGGAAACCAATTTGACCCTGGAAATATTAGGGTTTCTAGTCGCCGGCACGAAAAAATCTACCTGTAAATTTCTTGCACTCGTCAATAAATGGTGGTGGGCACCACATGACGGGTTACCGCGAGTTGCGAGCTAGCTCCCCCAAAAGTTAACAAACTTTGCACTATATTGAGAACGAACAGAAACAGGAGTATCATGTGTCTTGCTTCTGTCTTCTTAAGGGGGTTGGACAACACATCTGGTTTATGACGAGTCCCAGACATTGTAGCCCGATTGATAGTCTTGACACGTCCCAGAAAAAATAACTTGTGAAGATAGCTTTAGTTTCTCCATGATGCATCTTGAAGGGTTTCAGCAATGGAGACTTGTGTGAGGAATGCAGTTGAAATGCCCCGAGTTCGTGTGCAGTGGCCTTGTTGTCCGCACAGTTGAGTTTTAATAGGTGTAGGTTTAGTGGAGCTATCTGCGGTTGTCGTTGCCGAAGTCACATTGGTTCAATTAAGGAGAAAGTGGATTCGGCCTCTTCGACACTCGGTGTTTACTGTTCTATGGATGTAGAAACGAAAGGTTTGAACTGGACAGAGTGTTCTTTCAGATCTGTTGCCAAAAATGTTCAAGCGTTGCAAAGACGATTGGCTTTGAGGCTTTAGAGGGTGTAAGCGTCATGGACTTCCGAGGTTCGGATGTGGCCTCAGATGTGCTGATGGGAAGAAGCAATGGACAGGATCGCATGAGATGGCTTGCATTTTGCTGCATGAAAGGCAAGCAGCAAAGGAAGTTAAGAAAATTGTAACCATGCAAGGTGGATGATGTGACAATATTGAGTCGGTCCATTGGTCCACATGGGAGGATTGAGGATGATGGGGGTACCACTGTGGAAGGATGATGTGGATCAAGTGGTCCTTCGAAGGACTACAAAAACGTTCAGATTCAAGCCTTCCAAGGCGGGTGGAGCCGGTGGTTTTAATGACCGAGTTTAAGCTAGAACGACAGGCGAGGATGGTAGAGTCTTAAGTTCATCATAAGGCTAGTGCAGGAGATGAAGTTCAGGCAGAGAGGAATGGATTGGATTAATCTTCCTTCGGTTGCGCCGATGAACCATCGTTTTGAACGACTGTCGTAGATTTAGTTTGTGGATTCCTAATGGCTTTGCTGGCAATTCTGGAGGTTCGTTCTTCAGGAATTTGAACCTCTTTGATGAGTTTGGTAATGCAAGCCACCCGTGCCTTTGTTTGATCAATGAGGATGTTTAAGAGTTGGGGGAGGGACCATGGAGGTGTCAGCCGGTTCGGTGCGATAGTGGAAAGAGGTCATGGGTTTGATCCATATTCAGGACTGTTGAGAATTGCAGATGTTCTGCCTGCTTTGATGAATTGCTTGAACTTAGTGACAGGGGCGAAAGGAAGCAAGCAAAATACGGTTTCAGCAAGCAAAATAGCAGAAATTGATATTAAACACTTATCACGCTGCCAACGTATGCCATACGTTAATTCACAAGCCCACTTCTAGGGGTGATATATGCTATTTTTAACATATCCATTTAACAACTGGCGCATAATGGGTTAAACTTGGTGACAGGTGGTGTCACTGGCAGCATGTGTCGTGTTGATGAGCTACGACACTTAATTATGCTGTAGTTGTTAAGGTGGAACCTTGACGTATGGGGACTGCCGGAGGACGACTTGTCACATGGGTTAGTGACCTAGAGACGGGGGGATTCATGTTGGATCGTGAAGAGTGACAGGAGTTCAAATCTGTAGCAAGATGGTTGGCAGGTGGATTGAAGAGGTAGAACTGATGTTTTACAAGGGGCTGATGGCATGAATTTGTTGAATTCGCATTGGTGGGTTGACAAGATCCATGGCGAGACTTCCTGCAGTGATGGTTTTAAGAATTTCACTGGAAGGAGTGAAGCAACCGTCTTGAGAGTTTCAGGTAAAGGCACGCTATTCACTTGACAACCAAAGAGAAGCTTGGTACAGCGTGGTGAAGGAAGAAGGTCCGAGGGAGCTGTGATAATTGAAGGATGAATGTCCGAAGGGCTGCGATGATTGTCGGCGAGGGATGGCAGGCAGTGCTGGGCGAAGGTTTGAGAAACTGCCAAGAAAGGTTGTCGAGGGATTGCAGGTAGCAAAAGACGAAGGTTTGAGGCTTCAGAGCTGGTCGGGGAGCTACAACCAATGTCGCGTGCAATTGATGAGGATTAGCAGCAGTTAAGTGTTTGCGGATCAAGTGAAGGAGATTAATAAGGGCACATAATAGGGTTGTAAAAAACCGATTAATTGGCTAAACGTTTACTGCCAGTTCAAAAAAAGCGATTAAGGATTAATCCCCCAAATTTTTTTTAACCACCCCAATTTTTTTTTTCAAGTTCATATTTATTGTGAAAAATAGGCTTAAAAGATTATGGTGAGAACTTAATTCACACACTCGAAAATGTTTATAGATTGATCCCCCCGCCCCCAAATTTTCTTTCTAGGGTTCATGTTTATTGTGAAAAGTATATTTTAAGACTGTACTAGTGGTACTAATTTATACAGTTTACAAAGATATTTGTGGGAAAATTCGCTAAAATATGGCTTCCCAACACTGTGAATGGCTGAAATTGTGAGAAATTTTTCCCACCCCTGCCTTTTTTGTTTTACGTAATTAGTTCACTACAATTAATAAGATTTAAATCAAAATAAAATCCCGGTTTAAGATTTAGTTTCTCTTATAATTTGTGTCGCCGAACAGCTGCTTGCAGCGACAGACTCTTATGCAGGTGCGGAGAGGTTTTACTTTAGCATTTGGAACAAACAGTCAAGGCGGAATGACTCGAACTTCTATTTTAGGCTGAAAATTACTCATTAAAAAAAAATAAACAAAGACTTATGGCAATGACTTGTCTGAAGATTGTTCAATTTGCATCAACATAACGTTAAAGCAATTCTTTTTATCTGTATCTTATCCTATGGCCTGTTATATATTTAACTCATCATTTCTGTAATGTTCATTAAAACTTGACCTCAGTGTTCGAAATCAGTAATCAAAATTTGGCAAAACCTATAAATTTGTTTTCTAGGCACGATCTCTGTAAACATGCACCTAAATTATATCCACAAATTACCACAGAAAAACATAAAAATAAATTGTGACTTGATTTTTTTTTGAAAAACATTCACTCTTGTATAACGATTAATCCCATCCTACATTTATTACAAAATCCTTTTTCAAAGTTTCATATTTATTGTACATCTAGGATTTCTAGGTGCTATTTCATACACTTGAAAGTAAATCTAAATTAGTTTCACGCAAAAAAAAATATATATATAGGCATAGGCCTATGTTATAAGCTTTAAGCATGCAAGAAAACACGTCCGTTTCTCGACACAATATGCCTACAAATTATCAGAAATAAATATTTCTTTTTCTAAGGTTCTTACTTATTGTACATCTTAAAACTACATTGCGGTGCTAATTTATAAACTGGAAAAGTATATAGGAATGAGTTTCACGCAAAAAAAAAAAAAAAAAAAATAGGCATAGGGCTAGTTTGGCACAATAGGCCTACAAATTGTAATAAAATATTTCTTTTTCTAAGGTTCATGCTTATTGTGTATTTTAAACTTATGGTACGGTGCTAATTTATGAATTAAAAAAGTAAATCGGAGCGAGTTTCGCGTGCAAAAAAAAACTTGGCATAGGGCTAGTTAGACACAATAGGCCTATAAATTGTAAAAAAAAAATATTTCTTGTTCTTTGCACATCTTAAAATTACGGTACGGCGCTAATTTATACAACTGAAAAGTAAATCGGAACGAGTTTTACGCAAAAAAAAAGCTAGGCATAGGACTAGTAAGACAAAATAGGCTATAAACTGTAATAAAAAAAAATTTCTTTTGCCAAGTTTCGTATTTTTTGTAAATCTTAAGATTACGGTGCGGAGCTAATTTATACACTTGAAATGTAAAACAAGCAAGGAAATAGTTATCAATTCCACGCAAAAAAAAGGTAGGTATAGGCCTATGTTATAAGCTTAGGCATGCAATAAAACACCTGCGTAAAACAAGCTTAAATTGTCCTACAAATTGTCCTCGGCAAACTTTTTGTTTTGTGCTAAATATGTTAGCATCGAAACATTTTCTGGTGCCAAAAGTGACCTTAAAGGATTCACAATATGCCCTGATGTAGAAAAAGTATGCTCAGAATTAACTGAGGTAGCAGGTATAGCCAAGAATCTCCTAGCTAACTTGGCCAGTTTAGGCAACTGAGATTCGTGTTGCTTCCACCACTCTCGAGGGTCATCGTCTACCAGGATTGAATTAAAACCACTGTAATTTTCCATTCACCATCTTCTTCGTTTGTAGCCGTTGCGTTATAATCTGTACCAAAAAAGCTGTAGTCCGTTGATACAACAGCAGTTTGGGGATCAGGGCATGGTCGCTTAGCTGTGGATTCTGGCGTCATTTCCAAAAGGATTTGTTTCATTTTTGCATTAGCTAGCTGACGAAACTGATCAGGAGCATCTTTGAGATGTTTATGCCGCATATCTAACAACGTGGTCATTACTGTAAATGATTCGGCAGTTTCGTCTTCATTTGTAGCGAAGCGAGTTACAATTTCATTTCGCAGAACTTCTTTCAGCAGTCTGACGGCGGCGGCATCTTCATCATCATTCTGTAAGTTAGCCAACAGTTTGAAGACAATAGGGTAGACACAGGATAGTGTTGGCTTTCTAACGGTGGACATCATCTTCGTTGCTTCATCAGCAGGTTTTAATAGCTTGCACAAATCATTCAGTAACTGCCAATCATCATCTTTCATTCTAAGTTCTCGGTCATCTTGGAGACGCGTCACATTACGATCTGCTAACACCTGTATTGCCGGACGCTGTTCTTTTAGTCGTTCAATCATATGGAACGAACTGTTCCATCGTGTTGCCACACTTTGGATCAATTTATGCTTCGGAAGCTTCAATTCAGTTTGCTTATCACGAAGGACGGCGGTTGCAGTTGTACTATGTCGAAAATGAGTAACTATTCGACTAGCACTCCCCAACACTTTAGAAACACAAGCAACTTTAAGGGAAGCATTAACAGCTAATTGCAGGGTATGAGCTGAGCAGCACCACTTATTCCAGTCGTCACACAAACGGTCAGCAATCTCTCATGTTAGCAACGTTGTCATGAACACGTGCAGAGGTTTTTTGCGATATGTCCCACTCGTCACAAATGGTTTGTAGTTCTGTTGCGATGTTTTCGGCCGTGTGCTTGTCTTTGACGTGATTGGTACCTAGCGTTGCGACTTTCATTTGCCAGTTTTTGTCCACGTACTGCGCATTTACTGTTAAGATACGAATTTGTTGATCTTGAAGTCTAGGAATCTGTAGTAATGCCAACGGATTCAGCCGTTTCTAAACTAGATTTCACGTCCCTGCGTTGTGTTTCGTACATGCCTTTTAAACGTGCTGTGACAGTTTGACGGGTTGGAACTGTGTAGGTCGGTTCAAGGAAATTCATTAATTTCTTAAATTTAGCACTTTCTACAATCCGTACGGGAAGCATTTCGCTAGCAATTCAGTCCGTAATTAAATGGGTAGTGCTTTCCGACTTGTCTGGAGTAACACGTGGCTTAAAAAACGAACTTACTTTGGCTTGATCCTTCGCAGCACCAGACTCGGAGATGGTCGGATGTTTTCCTTTTAGGTGATTGTTCATTGTTCCCGTACTCAAACCACAGTACGCCAGCGTTGCTCCGCACACTATGCATTTCACTTGATCGTTGCGAATCTTTTCAAAATAATCCCAAACAGCACTCTTTTTTTCCCCCGATGGCGAACTCATTGTAGACCAGATAGAAATGTACGTGTGATTTGGCGCGTCGCTACGGCTGCTTTGTTGGACCAAGCATGATGCGAGCACGTGATATGAAGATGCTCTATCTGCAAGGTGCTCTCCACAGTGATACGTTGAAATCCAAAACCAGGATAATGTAGTCGAAAATATTGATAAACCAAAATAACTAAGAAAGAAAGCAATTTTTACAGAAACTGATTTCTATCATTAAATTTTCGCATCTTGTTTTATAAACTGCTCCAGCTTAGAAAATAACGATTAAGTCAGTATGATTTACACCACAAATACCGATCGGTTCTTCCTAGATGTAGGGTACCTTGCGTGCAACGTAAATCGGACAACATCTGGAAAGTCCACACTGTCGACGAAATTAGGATGCGTTTATTTACACTGTGTGTGGGTTTGCTATTTAAATATTTATTTATTTAAAAAATTGCAATGCCCCGAAGAGTATTTAAACAATATCAAAACGCAGCACAGAAAGGTTGTGTTTGTACTGCTTTCATAATTTGTCCAATATTTTAAAGGATGTTCGGTTTGTATTAAACGAAAATTGCTAAACGTTTAATCGTCAAGAAGGCGATTATCGTTTAAACGTTTATCGACAGAACCCTAGCACATAACATGATACATGAAACAGCCTTCTCTTTACTTTAAATCTCATTTTTCGTGAAATACCCATAACGTTTTTGCTCCTCTTTTTTAAACCCATCCTTTTTTTTTTTTTTTTTTTTTTAGCTGTGATAGCTAGTAAGTTTATTTCTTTCTCCCTTACACCCAGTGGTTGATTGGGGCATTTATGGGCTTTTTACCCTCTCCTCCACTGAGTGGATTTACTGTTGAACTATTAAGTGCTTTTTATTGCCAATCTACGCCCTTGGGGCTGATGGCCATTATTTCTGTGTACTCCCCTATTTTCCGTTTATGCTTTTAGTTTTGTACTCCAATTAGCGTATTGGAATGAAAGCAGGGTATAAATTGTATATTCGGCTCGAATATTTCAAGTATTGGAAGGCCCTACCTAGTTCTTATCTAGCCAAGTTACAAGCAAACCTACTTCATCATTGAAAGTGATTTTTATCATTTATTTGTATTTTATTTTTACCTTTCACCTCCAATCTGTAGCTCATCGAACTCTTCACAAGTACCCAAAACGGAATCACTCAGGTCCGAGACAGTGGTAACAATAGAGCCACCACAGGCTTTCATTGTTCGTTTTAAGTCTTCTTCAACAACACGCCCAGCACAAAACATATCTCTGCCAACAAAGAAAAAAAAAAAGTTTCTTTTCAGTTCGCTTTCCAGGATATTTAAGTGTTCAAAAATTTGCACGATGCTTACCTGTCTGCAAAGTACTGTGTTGCTACATCACCAATTGGTAATTTCGATAACACCACCTTGGCTCCACTTTCATGCAGCTTTGCCAATTTTTCAATACAAAATATTCCATTCAGCATCAACAATGTTTTGGTATTCCTGCAAACAGAACAGGAATATCAACTCATTTTCTGGCACTTGTTTTTAAAGCAAACACATAACTGCAGGCACAATTGTCAATACGTTCACATCTAACTAGGACATAAGCATTCATAATACTTGGATCAAAGAAACGGTATTAATCCATTACTTTAAAAACGTTTAGATTCATACTCCGGAACGTAGCAGACGACATTACTTGCACACGGAGAAAAATACTCAATATTCCAGACAGGCAAGAACGATTTAACAATTCTTG
>JAHWFP010222750.1:32692-44253 GCA_023313725.1 Lithobius niger | reverse complement strand
TTGGCTGTGGGTGAAGGTTGATGGTGGACATGTGTTCGTATGACGTCTAATCTGGTTGAGTTGTTCCGTTTTTCCCTCGGATGTGGGCCCTCATCGGTTGACTTTGTAAGTGCAATCTTCAACTACTAAGGTAAAATCTTGATCGCCTAATTTTAGTAGCCCGTACGTAACTACGGATGTCTTGCGTAATTAATTAGAAGTCGTCAAGTTTACTTGCATAACAAATTAATTACCGCGTGGCCGCTAATAGGAACTTGGTTTTCACTTTATTCCTTACAATGACAGTAACTTTACTTGTTCGGCTTAAAGAGAGATCATAGCAAGTCATCTTTTGGTTCTGCACTCATGATTTTATTATATGCAACCACAGTTTATTTGCCTAGAAGTGAGGTTTTATTTGGAGCTACTCATGGTTCTGGGTAACGTCATTTTCACCTAGATAGAACGCATCTTGTCCAAGCGAGTCTAGAATTCCGTGGCATTCAAGCATCGATGGCCTAAACTTTTCCTAGACATGGAAAACTGACTGACTGATCTTAATGAGGGGAGGCTATGGTGCCATTTGTTTGAATCGTATGTCTCGTCTGAGGAACTGATTTGCCTAGGCTGTCTATTGTGGAATTGCACTGTGGCTTGACGGACCACTGGTTCATAATTTTTTTATTTGTGCGTCGATCTTTGATCTGTTATTCAAATTATTGTAACTCGTGTGCTGCCCCTACAATTTTTTACTCATGACTCCCCCAAAATAAATGTTTCGCAATTTGGAACTGGAAACCTAGGAGCTCAGTGCATTATTTACGTAAAGTATAGTTAATTACGGTAATCTAATACACTCTTTCCACCTAAAAATGTATTCCCATAAGATCGCGCACAGGATTTCTGCACTGGTGAACTAACCTTTAAAATACACCCCCCCCCCCCAAAAAAAAGTGAGGGGACTCGTAGCTTAATCAATCACTAACCGAGTGCTCGTTAGTGATAGTAAAAACTGTGAGATATGGTAAAAAATATGCAACGCAATTCTTGTTAAATTCAAATAAACCTGGACCAAATCATTAGTGGAAATATAGGGTTTTTTAAAAAATGTACAACACTTAGCATTACACTCGCTAAAATGAAGTAAACCTTGACCGAAAATTCAAGTGTTATGTCCAAACCTTAACAAAAATATAAGGTTAGTAATAAATATGCAACAACTAGTATAAAACTTGCTAAGGGGGGGGGGGGGGGAGATTGAGGCTTAATGGCGCGTCGACAACTTGGTCATTAGCGCCAACCTGAGTCACAGTGCAGTGATAAACTCAAGTTAAGCTGAGCCGTAAATTCTAGTGTCACGTCCAAGCTTTAATGGAAATGTTAGGTTACTATAAAATAATTATGCAACACCTAGCAGAAAACTTGCTAAATTCAAGTAAACCTTGACGAAAAATTCAAGTGTTATGTCCAAGCTTAACATAAATATAAAGTTAGTAAAAAATATGCAACACTTAACAGAAAACTATGGAAACTTAACTAAAGTTGGAGCGAAAATTGAAGTGGGCCGTCAAGTGAAGTCACTCCAGCAAAACCTTGACGTAACTTGCGGTTGTTAGAATAAACTGTGGTGTCATTCGAACACATCTCATCTGGTCAAAACAGTAAACTTTTACGTCACTTGCTGTAATTACTGTAAACGTTGACGTCATTCAAACACGTCACTTTCAGGTACTCGAGTAAACCTTGACATCATTCCAGTAAATACTGATGTCACTACCGGGAGTTCGTGTAATCCTTGACATTGCTCTGGTAAATCCTGACTCAATTTATGGTCAATACAGTAAACCTTGACGTCACACAACAAGATAACAAATGGCAAATTAGAATTGGCTAAAAGAAGGAGCAAGGGGAACTTTCAGGTAGCTATAGGCTCGGCAGAGGTGGCAAAGAGCAAATTACCACAAGGAGGTGGCATAGGGTAGGTAGCTAAAGGCAATTTAGGTACTAAAAGGCAGGAGGGGCCTTTGGCTTCCGGGTGGGAGGGCGACCATGTCGTATTTCCCCTCTATAGGCGAATTTCACTGTTTGGTGAATTTTTTTGTTGGGTAAACTCGGGTGCATAAATTGTTTTGTCGCGCAGCGACAATATTGTCGTCAAGATTGTTTTGGCGCGTGACTATCCGATTAATTGTAGAACATCATTGACACACGAATTCACATAATACACTAACCTTTTCTTAACTATTTTCTTCAACAAACATTCCATCCAAAAAATTGAGATATTTATGTCCGACATAACGTTTAGCCAATCAATTGAAAGTGAAATTCGATCATGGCATAAACACGATCCAGCATATGCTGTATCCAAGATCTACCAACGTATTTGCAGGTTGATCTCTTTCTCATGAAATACACGTTTTTCTACTTATATGTCGAATGAAATTTATATTGTTAGTATCAAGTTGGAAGCCATAATCCTTCTTATTATATATCTAAAACAGGGTTTAAGGCAGTGCCATGCTATTTGTTCTTAACGGAACTATTTGTGATCTTCTGTTAAATACATAAGAACGGTTTTTGTGGGTGTCGATAAAGCTTAAAATAAATCATAATTTACAAAATTCATTAACATACCATGAAATACTGTAGCTCTGCATTTTCCCCTTGTAAAAATATGTGCATGTCAGACTGAACTCCTGCACGCAGTACGTTGCCGTCTTTGTGAAAAACAGAAATAACACAAGAGGACTTAAATATTCAATATGACAATAAAAAAAAAGTAAGAACAATATCACTGTCCCAAACTTACATGCAATATAGGTAATACATTTTCCGTAAACGGTGTAAGTATCGTATGTTGTATTGCGAACCGCCTCGGCATCGGGTTGGCTATCCTGTTAAAAACATTATGATTTTGTTAGTATGTGCAGAGGCTTTCTTGACTTCAAACCAGGGCCTGGAATTTTAAAATAAAAGAAGGTTCATTATGCTGGGAGTCGGCCCTTCTTTTATTCTGAAACACTTAAATCCTATCTCATTTTGAAATGTCAAAGTTTGGGGTAACGTTTGCGATCTAAGCCTAAAACGTCAAGCGGTATATGAATGGCATCAATGGGGAGGGGGGGATTTCATTTTTGGGACTTATTTATTAATTTGTTATTTGTTAATGTCTATGTTTTTTGCTGTTGGCTTATTTCCAATTTTCCATAGACCTATTTGTTGACTGTATTCCAGGTAGAAGTAATCCTCAGATTTTACTAGCTCTCCATATCTTGGTTTTGATCAGCTGGCTCTAAAATTTCACCGTCAGCCCTGAAAGTTAATATTTTTTTGGACTTGGCAAACATAAAATACTGTTCTGCTGGGTCTATGCAAACTACGTCATGCTATTTTATCGATTCAAGGAAAAAGAAGGTGAGCAATTTTGTTGATGGTAGGCCAAAAAAGCATGCAATTTAGTTATCTAGGCACATGGCCACATGGATGCAATGGCGGCATGAAATGAAAGCAAATAGATTTGTTGGGTCTAGGCTACAAAAAGCATGCAGTTTTGTTAACAAGGCAAAATAAGGCACGCAATTTTGTAGGCACTAGACAACACGTGATGCTAAGACCATTATAACTATTTATTACACCATCTATAGAATCATACTTTCGTGTGCTGTTACCGTCTGGGACCCCTTTCATCAACACATCACTTTTCTGCATTTTGGAGAGTGCAGAGAAACTAGATCCAATACTGTTGCCATAAATTAATGTATCACATGACAATTATTCTTTCAGGACCTTTGCCGAAAATTCAAAATTTTAAGTCTGCAGCATCGTAGAACTCTGGTTGAACTGAAATTTCTTTTCAATGGGGTTTCTGGACACGTTAACTTGTCAGGTTTACTTTAAAATAATTATACATATTTTCACTCGACTGGAGCAACTAGGAATATAGGTATCTGTGATGTCCAAACATACTCTACATGTTTATGGTACCACAATTTGCCAAGGTTTTATAAACAGAATGAAATAAAGCCCATTTACTGCTTTTTCCTCTTACGGCCAATTTATTATGGATATACTGTAATACTATCTAGCTCTGTAGCATGCCACATATTCCTCTTGTATTTACATTGCCATTAGGCTCATCCGAAACTATTAGGCTTATATTGAAAAATAAATAAACAAAGAAATAAATAAATGGAAAGCATGCAATTTTTATGGTTCTATGGTAACCATGCTGCGAGGGGATGTAATTTGGTTGCTTTAATAGTGGTATGAAGTTTTGTTGATTGTAGCAAATGATGGTGCACACTTTTATTGGCTCTAGGCAAACGGACGGCACACAATTTTGTTAATTACATGCAAAGGAACTATTTCATTTCATGATTGTGTCTTTTGACTTTTCAGATAATTTGTTTTCTGTTTTTTTTTGGGGGGGGGAAGAGGGTTATTTCTTAGTGACATGCTCCTATTTTCGCAGTGGATCTATTTTCCTCTGTTTAATATTTTTTTTTCCATTTTTGTCCTTTGTTTCATGTTTTAGGTTAGTGTTGAATTCATTGTGTATTTTTTCCTGTTTATGTCGTTCAGGTTTAATACCTAACACTCAAATGTTTATTTTCATAATTGACAGTCACGTAGCAAATTTTTCACTTTTTTACCTAAATCTTGCCCATTGTCAAAACCTTGAATGACCACTGAAATCGTCCAATAGGCAAAAGAAGGCATGAAATTTCATTACTATAAATAAAGAAATTACTATAATTATGAAGACTGTAGGCAAACAAAGATATGAAATTTCGTTAACCCTTGGCAAAAAATGGCAGCCAATTTTATTAACTGCAGACTAGTGAACGCATCCGGTGTTGTTGTCTATGCAATTGCAGGCATGCAATTTATGTTTTATATTAGACCTACGGAAGAATTTTTTTTTATGAGCAGTGCTATGTAGTTTTGACTGGTTTGATGATGTAGGGCGAGGTAGCACTGACTACCATTAGGAACTTTAGAATGAATTAGAATGTAAACTAAGTTTAATTAGAAATAATAAATAAATAAATAAATAAATAAATAAATAAATAAATAAATAAATAAATAAATAAATAAATAAAACTTTTTGTAATTGCAAATATTCAAGATAGAATCGGGGGATTACAGACAGCCTTCCAAATCTAAGAAATAAAAAATGAGAGAAAATTCTAACGATTTAAAAGCAAATGTTCCCGGTAGGAGGGCATGTCATCGACTAAAAAAGACATGTAGGATTGATAGTCTCATGTCAAATTTAGGGGTAGGAACACTGCATGGATTTGTTGAGATTTATTCTGATAAAGCAATTCTGGAATGCCTATACAGAACAAGACGTGACCACCTCTTCAGATAGAGAATTCCAAACACCAATCAACTGAACGGAAAAAAAAAGTTTCGACGGCAATCCAAGTGAGACGCCTGCATTGTAAGTTCCAGAGAATGTCCTTTGGCACGAGTTACATTTTGAAAAGTCGAAGAATGGAAGGTCAATGCCCAATAGACCATGAACAAACAGGAAAGTTAGGATCAGATCGGATCTCAATCTCCGAAATTCGAGTGAGTCAGGATTTATCAATTTCAGGCGTTGACCATACGTCAGGTCATGGAGGCCCTGAAGGGACTTAGTATAACTTCTCTGAACCGCTTCCATCAAGTCAACATCGTGAAGAAAATAAGGGGACCAAACAGGACTGGCATACTCTTGAATCGTTAACACCGAAAAACCGTTACCTTGATGTCCCGAATGTTAGATAGATGCATTTTTTAATTAAAGCAGTATGGGCATACGTGATGACTGCAATTTTGCGACAGTGTAGGCTGAATTTTAGATTTCCTCAAAACTTGACACCGAGGTCATTGTTTTCAGTTAACAAGGGGAGAGAATGCCCATCCAGGTAAAATGAACATCTACGAGTCTGGTCTCCAACATGCATACTGTTACACTTAATTTCTGAAATCGGCAACTGCCATTCTTTTGACCAATTAATGACACAATCAATCGGTGATTTCAACAACTCATAGTCGAGTTCGCTGATTTTTGCAAAATCCAGCTACAAGTCATCAGCAAACTTTGACTGGTTTGCTGAGGACGGCTCACAAGTAAGCTCATTGGGATATATCATGAAAAGTAGAGGCCCCGAGACAGAACCCTGGGGTACACTGCTTATAAGTCTGTGCTGTGATTATTTAGAGTCCCCGACTATTACACACCGTCATCTGTCATGTACGAATGCGGAGATGCTTCCAGAGGGCTATAGACTGAAAAAAAATTTTTAAATCAAAATAAATAATATCTGTTGAGATAACCGCGTCTAGACTACTCGTCCTTCTATCAAGACATAAAAATAGTTGGTGTGTCGTCGAGCGACCTGGCATAACGTCAAATTGGTCCATACCAATTAAATAGTTGGACACAGTGGCAGTCTATACAAGTGACTGGCTATATTTTATCTCTAGAAGGAGAAAAACAAAACCGACTTTATTTGAAACAATGTAAATACAAAAAAGTTTATTGAAAACCTAGGTCCTTTATGAGCACAGGTAAAAATACTATTGAATATGCGAAGAAAAAATTACATACAAACTAATTAATTACACAATAGTGCAATCACACACAGGAGAATGTCAAAAATTGAGAAAAAATTTAAAACGGAAAGTGCAGAAAGTAAAAATGCACAAAAACATCATGATAAAAATGAGGTCAAAGAATGTTGCAAATATGTAAATATAGATAGTTTATAATTTACATTTAAATTATATTGAAGTCATATTTAAATAAATAAACATCTAGTTATTGACATCTATAGGTATAAACATCTAGCTATAAACATCTAGGTTATAAACATCTAGTTAGGTATAGTTGTACTTACCAAGGAACCACCAGTGTATGAGTCGAATGTAGACCAATTCCTATCTAATCTAGATATTTCCCACAAATCTAAGATGGTAATATCTTCTGACTTCAGCAAATCGGCAGGAGATCTGGTTGTGTTGCTTCCAAACTGTTTTTTGTAAAAGTAGAAATTGAAAGAGGGAATTTTGTCGTAACCACTCCATGGACACACAGTAGCTGAAGGAAACGTAAGAGTCTTGTTTTCCACATAGTACGTGTTAATGTCTGAAGGATCATCTATATAATGCTGCAGTCTATCACCACACTGATAACCGCAACCCAATAAGGTTGCTACAGCAATTATTGCCCATAAAAACCGCCACCAGGGAGGCTTGCTGTGATTCACAATCTGCCGAAATCCAGCTATATCTACGTCAAGTATATCAATAACCACTGCCTCCTTTCGCCTAGCAAATACTTGATTTGGTGAGTGCGAAGTCTGATGGATTTGTCTTACATGCAAAGAATTTTCATTTTCTTTCATCTTCCTACTTGAATTAATGCCAAAGAAACATCATATCAGCCTAAAAAAATAAGATGGAAGCATTATAGAATCAAAAGTGAAATGCATCAAAAAGTTCAATGGGGCAAACATTGTTGACTGCTTACGATCCATTGTGCTCTTAATTTGTTTCTAATAATTTAAAACCCATCTTTTTTCATTCCAGATTCAGAACAAAATATGAACTAACACATCGGAAAACATTTCCATAGTTTAACTTATTTTTTTCCTGTCGTGCTTATTAAAACTGTTTATTTTTGGAGAAGGAAGCCAAACCTTGGTAGATTCATTAACAGAGTTTGAAACGGTATCCACAAAACATTAAGTCTTGGGCCGCTTTAAACTAGGCAGCTAATGGTCCCGACTAGTGGTGGTGATCAGCATGAGAGACTGGGCTTAAATTTCATTTTTGCCATCACCTTTGTATGCAATTCATCCGTGTCAGTTGACAACATGACATCAGTAATTTCTGAATATATGTGAAACCTACAAACTGCTAAGATGCAAAGTAATGGGAGGATAACTAGTAAGACAAGTTAAGAGTCATAGGGAGCAGCCCTGCTCTATAGCGAGGATATCTTGTATAGGCTTTATTGAGGCATACAGACCACAAAAGTGGCTGTCCTTGCAACTCACACTAATTAGAATAATAGTATGCCCTGGTGGGCAACTACAGGTTGCTCCAACACTCTACCCACTTCTCCTAGATTTCAGACCAGCTGATACAATCGCGAGATGCCATTAAAAATCTATTTACAACTCAAAAGCTTGAATTTAGCTCAAAGTTTCTTTAAATTCAACAAAAGTCCAGTTATGAACTAATGCAAAAATTCACTTATTTTTTTTTAAATCTGAACTAGCTTTCGATAACCTGACAAACGTCAAAAGCAAAACAACCATGTTTTTAAACAACAAAAAGGTGGCTTCACCTAATAGCAGCTAAAGTTGCCCATAAAACACTCCACACAGTCTAGTTTAGTCAAGTTTAGTTGAAGCGGGTGCGCAAAGCACCCTTTCGGCTTTCGCTGGTCCACTCACAAAAGCACCACCAGAATGCGATGACGATACTACAACCAAGGCAGGCTTTGACGACACGGGCCCCCGTGTCTGCACACACCTCCGGTGACAACAACGGGGGAAAGCCAGTTTGGCTAACAAATGATAAAACTTCAACATTTTTCTGTGATGATAATTTTGGTATGGTTTTAACAGGAGAAGCGTTAGATTTTGTTGCTTGGGCTTTTTCTGGAAAAATAACAGAGGAATTTATTTTCTCAGGCATTTTACGCACACTAACTGATTCATTTGTGGTATTTCGATTTCCAGTATCAAACAGAAGGTTCTATTTCCAAACCATGTCTATTGGTGGTGCAATTGGAGAGGAAACCGTGTCGTTTTATACGTGACCAAACGGAACACGTGACTTAATTGGTATTAATGCTTTCTAATTATTCTGCTATTAGCAAATTGAACGCTAAAAAAGGTTTTTTGAATCCTGCCATTTATCACTGCCGTTTACCATTGACTTTCTGCTGTCGCCGTGTGTTTCTAACATAAACTGGTAAGTTAATTTCAAATGATAGTTTGTGTTTACAACGTGTAGGTTTTAGCATAGCGGATTGAACTTTTCGAACTCTGTCATCAGCTGAGGTAACCATCAATGATAGCCTTGTTCTAACATTGCGTTTTAGCATTAAGTAGGAAGGGGACATATTGGACGTTGTCAGCAGGACATTTCGCGACTGTATGTGATAGTTGTTAAAGGCCATTTCTATTGACAAACTGTCTAGGTTCAGACTAGTTTTTAGAGAACGTTTCAGTGTTCTTTTTATCCCTTCTGCGGTCCCGTTCTCACACGGACGCTAAGGAACTATTTTTACATGATGCACGCCATTTTTTTTTTGTTCTTTGTTTTTTTTTTGTTCGACAGTTCGACTTATTCTAAATAATCCGAATAACTCTTATAGATACTTAATCAGGCTTGTGCTAATTATTTTGCGCATGATTTTAACGAATGGATATTTAGAATAGGCGTCAATTGCTACAAAAAACATGAGGTTTTGAAACGGCTCCGTGAAATCAATATGAATTCTGCCAAAAGGATTAGCTGGTCATTCTCAAGCATGCTACTTGCTTGAAACATCTCCATCCCTAATTAATTGATATGGTGCACATGATTTAACAATATCTGCCAGGTCTTTGTCAATTCCTGGCCACCATGTATGAGACCTAACAAGGACTTTTATTCGAACTTTCCCGTGTGACCAAGATGTAGCTGAGAAAGAACTAGTTTACTCAAAGTTTCTGGTATTATCAAAAAGAAACTCCAAAATAGAACATTGCCATCGACAGACAGCTCTAATATTCATTTGGAAAATGGCTTTAAATACTTTGTCTGACCATCCATCAAGTGTATACCGAAACACGGTTGACAAGTTTGGGTTGTAACTCGTATGTTTCTCCAGTTGATCAGGCAAAATAGGTAATCCATTGACAGTTTCCAACTTCATAATTTTCAAACCCGGTGCTTGTTTGGAAGAGGAACATATGGCGTTGACATTCAAGACAAAAAGTCTGCCGTTAAAATATCTTTGCCCGGGGTATGTTGAAGCTCAAAATCATATCCATATGAATACAAAGCCCACCTTTGAATAAGGACAGCTGCCATTGTAAAAATGAATACTCTGCTACCAAATATCCAGAGCAATGCTTTTTGGCCAGTTTGTAAAGTAAACTTCCTATCATAAGAGCATTGGTTGAATCTTTTCACCCCCCAAACCACCAAAATAGCTTCACAATCAAATTGGGCGTAGCCAATTTCTGCTTTACGTAGGGCCCGTGAGACGAACGCTATAGGTCTATCCTCTCCGATTTTTAAGATATGCATCAGGCATGAGCCAACGACAAGGACACATCGTGGTGAACTTTCACACCAGCCTCAAGAAAAGCGGCTCTAGCCTTACGAACAGCTTTGTAACCCCCGGCTGTCCATTCCCTCTTTACTTTGGATGACAATAAACGATTAAGTGGAGCTAAAACGGACGCTAAGTTGGGCACGAATTTTGCATATTGGTTGATAAAACCAAGATACGATTTCAACTCCTGACCGTTACTGGGTTCAGGCATTAACTTAATTGCATTTAGTACTTGCGGATGATCTGAAACACTATCATTATCAAGTTGAAAACCGAAATACTTGATACTTGTCTGGGTTAACTTACACTTTGTTTTTTAACCTTAATTCTGCTATCCTGCAAAGCATGCAAAATAGCCAAAAGTGTTTCATCGTGACCCTTTCCTTTCCCTGCAGCTAAGATATCATCCACAAAGGGGTTAGCTTGTGGGATATCTTTTTAAAACTCGTTCAATCTGCTTTAAGAAAAATCCTGAGCTACACGCATTTCTAAAATGTAATTTCAGCCACTGAAATAAATCAATGTAAGTATTTATTATTCGAGGATATTTAGACTCATCATCTAACTCGATTCGTAGGAAAATGTCGCTAAAGTTGATAATAGAGAAAGTTTCACACCCTACTAGGTTGTTGAATAAATCTTCAGCTCTAGGAACTGAATGATATTCTGTATCGAGCTGTGGATTTACAGTGCCCGAATAGTGCCTACCTATCCGAACATTACCATCAGGTTAAATTACCAAACCAGTGGGTGGTACCCAAAACACAACATTCCACTGGCTTTAGAATACCCTCGCATACAAGCCTGACTATTGCCTCAACTTTCCCCGTAACTGCTAGAGGTACAGGTTGAAGTTTACAGTACTATGGGACTACCATCAGGCTTTAAGTTAATATGAGCCATAAAATCTCTGAAAGTGCCCAACTCTGGTGAAAAAAGGTCCGGGAAATGTTCAAAGACGTCTTTTTCAGAAACTAAATTTACATTTAGTGGTTAAGATGTGTCACTTTCTTCAACTTATTCAGTGTTATCAACATTGTTAACCCTATTTTTCCTGTAGAATAATTTGATGCAGAGAACAAATACTTCCATCAACAATCTACCCATAATAGGAGGGTTGTCTTCTGAGTAGATTACGGTTGAAAGCCGTTCCGTCTTTCCATCAAGTGTAACACTTCAGTTGAGTTTCCTCACTGGTTTGGTAACCTCACGACTCTGAACGCGAAGGTTTCCACTGGAAGGTGTTTTTTTT
>JAHWFP010222750.1:16786-31648 GCA_023313725.1 Lithobius niger | reverse complement strand
TGACAGAAACGCACCTGTAACTCCACATGATCTGCTGTTATTGGACCAACTTTGTTTAATTTGTCGACTGCAAATGCAATTGGTACAGTCACGGTAGAGCAGTTCGAAGTTGTAGCTGCATTTCCGTTGTCAGTTCTTTTTGTATAAGGCCACGTTTATACAGAGAGCAACTGGGGTGGAATCGCAATGGCAACCTGTAGGTGCTGTGTGAGGCTGCTTATATACAAAAGGCAACTGGTGTAGGAAGCGAAACTACAACTTCAATTGCTCTGTTGTGACTGGACAACTTCCTGTGTTGCGTCACTCGTCAGTCACGAGTGACACAAATAAAATTTAGTCCCGTCACGACAAAACAATTGGTGTTGTGGTTGCATTTTCATCAATACCCATGTGAGCATCCTATGTAAGATCCTTTAAGTTCTTTTAAGATTCTTTAAGTTCTTACAGGAAGAGCAAAACTTACAAGATCCTGTAAGATCTTGGTACAAGATCCTGTAGGATCCTGCCAAGATCCTGCAAGACCCTGCAGGATCTTGTACTAAGATCCTATAGGATATAACACCTAATCTTATGCAAGATCTTGTAGGTTCCTGTAGGATCCTGCTAAGAACCTGCAGGATCCTACAAGATTCTACAGGATCTTACTTTGTGCAAGATCCTGCAGGATCTTGTACCAAGATCTTACAAGAGCTTATACAAGATCTACAGGATCTTACAAGATCCTATATAAGATGCTCACATGGGTACTTTCTGTCTGTGTACACGTGTCCTAAGGACGCATTTATACAGAGAGCAACTAGTGTCAGAATTGCAGTGGCAACTGGAGTTGCTCTGCAAAGCCTTTCACATACACAAAGCAACTGCTAACTGAAACGCAACTCTACAACTCCAGTTGCTCTTTCGTGACTAGACCAACTCCATTTGCCCTGTGATTCATCAGTATAGAGTTATGTATCAAATGAAGAGGGTTCATTCACAACAAGCCAATAGGTGATGTGGTTACGTTTCCGTAACTAGTTCATTTCTGTATGAAATTGGCCTTAGTACATGAGTATACAGCCTGTCACGACTGGGCCAACTTCACTTGACATGTCGCTCATTCGTCGTGTTGTCATCGTCTTCGAGTTGCCCCAGTATAAACGTAAACATTCAACTTTGTTACAGAGTAAGTCCCGTTGTCGTTATCTTTCCGTAACATGAGCATTTTTGTGGAAATGATCGGTCAATGTTTTTCTACCATTAATTGAAAGACATGATTTTAGGTGTCAAGCCGTTTTGTTTTTACACATTTTCCCTGACCAGCAGAGGAAGATCTCCTTTATAATATTTCGTACTGCTGCAAACTAAAATTAGTAAATAATACGAGTTTACATGCTCACACAAGTTTGAGGTTATCATTTACCTGTATATGAAAATTTAGGCACAAAAAACGTATACAGTACTGTATACCAACACATACGACAAGTACGGCATGTATGATATTATTATGGTACCTCTAAAGTTTAATGTTTACCTGTATTATTAAAGCACCTCTATGGTACCTCCGTAGCTTGCATTTCCAATGCATGTGTGTTAGATTGTGTTCTTCCCGATGCTCTTTTTTTCGTCATCGATTTTGTAATCTCTATTCTTTGCCTCATCCGCAGCCTTTGTAGTCAACAAACTGCGTACTTCCTTTCTTTGACATCATTCTTCGATTTTTGTACCTCTACCAAAGGAACAAACAGCTGTATTAACAAAAAAGTAGCTCATGCCTTCTTATTGATTAAGATAAAGAAAGAAAATAAGCACGATAATATGTATTGCCAGTGAAGACCTTATGGATTTGAAATAACGATGTGTAACGTAGTAGTTCTATCTCCAGTGTTATTCTTTTCTGTGAGAGAACAATAACTGCTAAAGAGCTCAAAGGCTGCACAACGATTTCAGCTTGCATACATGACTGACACGTAAATGTTGAGATCTATTGGTAAATCAAGTATAAACACTAAAAAATAAACTATATAGTCCTCATTTTACACTAATGATTATCAACAGTGAATAAGTATAGGTTAATACCCACTTTCCGATACTGAGATGGACAATGTCTTGGCCCAGCAGGCGCCGGGCAATTGTTGAGCTCAGTACGAAGAAAGTGGATAATAACATATCTATCACCCAGTCGCTTAACAATTGAAAGCGTATTCACTGTCATTGTTATTACAACATCATCCTTTTTCGCTGAAGAGGAAAATCGGCGTTAGAATTTTTTCTTTCGTGCTGATAGGTTCCAATAAAAAAATTATGATGCATGCGTGTCTACTTGTCCTATGGATGAAATCAAGTTACAGTACTAAAATGTAAATATGTTTAAGGAAGGAACGGCCTATTTCCCGTTTTCCCTTGTTTTCCCCGTCATTCTGATAACTATTGTTGACGGATAGGGCTCACCATAACTGATGATCGTTGCCTCCTAACCAACAGACATTCATGCCAACGGGGAAGCATGCATGTCTGATTGTTCCATAAATGAAATAAGCAAGGAACAGTTTATTTTCTGTTTTCCCCGTTACTCTGATAAGTAGTGATGGAGGATAGTTCTCACCCTACCCGACGTAAGTTGCCGCCTAACCAACCTTCATTATTTTCATTAATTTAAATCTATTGGTAAATGTGTAGCTTTTCAATTTGAATTAAACCAAACCAAAATTATTTCACATGAATCGAGCCCATTTGGCTCTCCGTCCTGTAATGCACGTTTGTTTTCGTCCAGCATTACTGTTCCATGTTTCCGAAGGCATTCGTTTTCACCGCGACGAATAACCCAGTTAGCCAATAAGGATTCTCTGCGTGTGTTTCAGTATTCTTACTGGATTCCGCAGTTCCCCATCACGATTTATAACAGGGAAACTCAACTACGAATTGCCCCTTCAGCCAACTTCTCTTAAAATATGTTTAAAGAGAAGTTGTCTGAAGGGGTATTCAGGTTTGAGTTTCCGAAGCATGAACGGTGATGGGGCACTTCAGAAACAGCAACAATAGTGCAGTTTTTGTGTAAACATTGCTGCACTCACAATCCAATAATTATTGTCAAGCTTTCTGAGCAAAAGAACGGCAGCACGATTCGTTCTTTGTTGTCCGCGTGCTAGCCCTTTGTCCCTGCCTCAACGAGGTCTAGCAACACAGAGACATTGTCGAGTTTACTCGAGTACTGGGATGTAAATCTCAGTCCTCCAGGCCTGGGATAACGGTATCAAGCTTGTTGAATTGTTACAACTTAGTATCGTTGTTTAGTACTGAGAACGTCGAAACTAAGTGATAAATAGGGAAAAACAAAGAAGCATGCTGCGATGGGCAGTCTGACCCAGTTGTTCATTTATATGGCCTGCCGGCCGTGTATATCACAGTTCGTTGGATCACGAGAATTTTCAGTAAATACACAGGCGGATTAGATTAGATTCTTTATTGTGCTTAGCTGACTACAATCCATGTGTTTACCACTTAACTACTTAAGTAAACTTAACCTAACCTACACCCTAACAAAAGCTCAACTAAGACTTCTCAACACCACACCACCACCCTGACATAGGGCACTGTGGTGTATGTCGCCACAATGCCACCACACTATGTCAGTAACTAGTGCTCCTCACCGTGACGTCATCTAAAGCTGTTCCATTATGAGTCATGGACACGCCTGTCAAGTGCATATTGCTAATAGACCAGCTTAGACACCTGACTAGCTGGTTACATGTTATTATTGTATAAAACTATCTGATTATGAATAAACGATGTCATTTGCCTTACGTTACTCATAGGTATTATTTGTAGTGAAATAGATTAGGCTAATCGGCCATCTGACCTAAATCGCAAGGAAAGAGTTCACAATAACGTGGGATCACCTTAAATTAGATTAAATTTTAAAAAGATTAAAATTCCACTACCTCACTGCGACTCCCACTTCGGTCGTTGGTAAGCAATTTTTGTATTTTAGCAAGTAGATTAGTTGGTGGTGGGGATGGATTTAGTTTTTTTCAGTATCTTTGAAATGTTTGTGTGCTGTAGCGCTTGGAGTAATTCTGGCTAGTTTTAGTTTAGGCCAGAATTTAGAGTTAGTAATTTTTTTTTGTAATTGTTATCTTGTTAATCATGTATGTATTTGCATTCGACGAATAATTTTACCAGGATTGTGTCTTAGGTGACGCTTAAGCATTAGAGTACCTGTCGCGCTATTATTTTATTATTTATTATTATTTATTTCAAAAAAATCTACCTGTTAAATTATTACGGTAGTAAACTAGAATTCGGGTGGGCAAAACCAAATTGTATTAAACCATGTAATTAATTTAATTAAGCGAGTTAAGGAAGGACTTAACTGTGCGGGTCATTAAGTTAACCTTTGGTGGAAATTTATATATATTTTTTTGCATTTGTAGTTAAGGAGGAATTTAACTGTGTTGATGAGTTTATCCATCTTGTTTAAGAGATTAAGGTTGTTAAATTAATTTTTTTTACTCTTCTGATGTCAGTTTAATTCATGCCTGATCCACCTGCGGTGATGGCTGAATCAAAGCCAAATGGTTTTTCGAACAGTTTGATATGAAACTAGACACATGGGATAAGTACATGCAAAAGCCTAATTAATTTTTTTAAGCTAAAAAGTTCCCGTTCTTGACCACGTAAATATACTTATGGCCAGCGTAGATCGCGGGATGTTCGATCGTATCTTGAATATTTTGTCACCTGTCAATTCCAGTGCAACCATTTATGAAATATTAATTAAATCAGTTTTGGATAATCTGTAGCCACGCCCAAGTGTGGTCACCGAGGGCATTAAATTCTGTAGGCGTAGTCAGCAGCCAGGTGAAACTATTGGCGAATTCATTTCCGTTTTGAAAATTTCAATAAAATTTTGTGACTTTGATTCAGTCACAGAGGTGAACAAGGAAATGATCTGTGTTCGCCTGGTGGGCAGGGTCCGAAGTGAAGTCATACAGCGCGAGTAGCTTAAGAAAACACTTCCTCTCAAGGAATGTACAGAACTTGCATTGTCACTTGAATCCACGGAGACTGAACAGCTCGAAATACGTCAGAGCAGTTCTATTTCAACAAATTATGTTAAGAAACAAATAAAGTTTCTAAATCTAGCTCTGATATCAGTATGTTTTTGCTGCGGAAATTTAGGTCACATCGGCTGAAGGTGTAAATTTAAAGACTACATTTGTGAGCGTTGCCACGAAAAGGGTTACTTAAAAGCAATGTGTCGCAAAACAACGCGCGAAAAAATAAACGGGAGTTAACGGCTGCAAAATCATTTGTCAAGAACCTTAATTTAAATTTGGTTGAAAGAAAATTAACAACCTCAAGCAAGAGGTAGCGAGCGAGTCACAAATTACACATTCTGAAACTGAAACCGAATCTGAGCGTGAATCGTCTAGCGATTTTATCAAACAAAATGCTCACCATGGATTTGATAACAACAAAGAAGTATAGTAAAGCAGACGAATAGCTTTTGGAGTGTGTATTAAATTATATTCAGCTATCATTAGAAGTCGATAGCTGTTGTGACAGCACAATAATTCCGTTATCATGGTATGAAAGCTATTTTCAAAATTGCGCTCTAATACAATAGCCAAGAAACAGTTTGAAGGCTTGTGCGAAAAAGTTCTGGTTATTCTTAACCTAAAAGTTAAAATAATTGATAATCAAACTGAATTTATGGATATGCTAGTGGCTAGTAGCAAACGTCCTCCACATTTGAGCAAGTTTAAAATTAGTCTGGAACAATTTTGGCATTTGCAAAACTATAAAATCAAGATTTGCAACAAAACTATTCCTGTTAAAACTACAGTGAATTCCAAAGAAATTGTGGCTGAGTTTCCTGAACTGTTCCAGCCTGCTATAATGGGAAAGTTCAAGGGTTACTAAGCTACGATTCGGCTCAAAGCTGATTCCAGCCCTGTTTACAGAAAAGTTCGTCTGGTGCCACTCGCATTAAAGGAAAAGGTTAACAAGAAAATTAGATGTTTAGTATCATTAATCATTTTGGAACCTGTTACTACTAGCGAGCAGGCCACTCCTATAGTTATATTTCATAAACCGTATGGACAGGTGTGGGCGATTGGTGATTACAGCACAACTGTAAATCCTCAGCTTGAGATTGATCACTACCATGTCCCTATGGCTGCTGAACTGTTTAGCAATTTGGCAGGCTGTGACACGTTTAGCCTTAACGATCTCAAGGATGCTTTTCTGCAGATTGAACTTGATCCCAGCGCACAAGAAATTCTGATAATTAACACACCGTCAGGGCTTTTCAAATGGTTAAGGTTCCCTCTCGGACTGGCTAGCATATTTCAACAATTAATATCTAGGCTAGCAGCTAGTATTCCCAAATGTCAGCCGTTATATGTCAACATCCTGTTAAGAGGCCAGGGGGTTGAACTTGATCATGCATTAAATGAATTATTAACAACGGTACAAAGCTCAGGTTTCACCTTGGGATTGAGAAATGCAAACTGGCACCTCCTAGGTCTAAAGCAGTTGGATCACATTATCGACAAAGAAGTGGATGCCATTCTGAATGCCCTAAATCCTACAAATATCTCAAAACTACAGAGTTACTTAGAGTTTATCAATCAGTACTCCAAATATTTGCCTAACCTTGCTCATTTTTTGTCTCCCATAACAAAGCTCTTGACCCCTAAGGTTAAGCCCTAAATGTAGTAAATCTGTGGAGACTGTCAAAACGTTATTTGTGCAGTCTAAAATCTTGGTACACTATAACCGAATTCTTACGTTAAAGCTTATTTGTGATGCGTCCCCCTACGGAATTGGAAGTTGCGTGAAGCATTTGATGCTAAGCGGTGGCGATAGGCCGATAGCATTCGCTGCTCACAAACTTACACCTGCAGATCAGAGCTGTTCGAATTTTGATTGGGAAGCTCTGAGCATTTACTGGGGAGTGAAACGTTTTCATGAGTAATAATATGCTCAACACTTCATTCTGCAATCTGGTCAAAAAGCACTGCTACGGATTTTTTGCGAAAAAAGTGGCAATCCCCGAGATGGCCACGGACAGAGTAAAACGTTGGGCACTAATGTTAAATGGGTATCAGTACACATTTCAACATATTGCGTGGGGGGGCCAATTTGATGGCCAATGCATTATAGCGCTTGCCCTTACCCATAAAAGAAAAGTACAAAGCAGAAGCTGAAGAATATCGTGTTTTGGTGAAACCCTAACATCAGCTACAAAGGATGCTATTCTCTCTAAGGTATTAAAATATACAAAGCTAGGCTGGCCTGAAAAGGTTAGTGACCCGGCAGGTTAGTGAAAAGGTTAGTGTTTTATTCGCAAGAATGAAATTTTGGTGGAGCTCAGTACAGTGTTTTGGGGATGTTGTGTCTTTGCGCCTTTACAATTCCATATGCAAGTAAAAGCATAGTGGCCACTGCGGTATCATTAAGATTAAAGGTTTAGCCAGATCAAAATGCTGGTGTCCTAAGATCAATGAACAGCTCAAAAAGAAAGTCAAAACATGTGAAAAACATGTGATGCTTGACCGCAGAATAAGGATGCTCACTCTTCTGGTCCCAAGCATAACTGGTAGTGCCCTTTAAAAGCTAGTGAGATTTTGCTGGCCCCACAGATGGGTACATGTTTCTTGTTATGGTTGATGCATACCCTCTATATCCTGTTGTTAAATTAATGAAGAGCACCATTTCTAAGAAAGTAGCGGAAGTTTTTGACGAATACATGAATGATTTTGGGCTAATTTCAATGCTTGTGACTGGAATGAACTCAGTGGATGAGCCACGAAATTAAGAGCTCTTTGGCACGGTATGGCATTTGGCACTTTTCCGGTCATGCTTATGCTCCATTTTCTAAGGGCAGGCAGAGAATTTTGTTAAGAATTTCAAAATAGCTTCAGGACAGAAGGGAGCACTATTAAACAAGCTATTAATAACTACCTAACATCTTCCAGACTTACTACAAATGCTACTACGCAGCAGGCCCCAGTAAATTATTCTTAAATAGGGAGATGAAGGTAAGTTAGACTTGCTCCTTCCTAATCCTGTTGAAATTGTTCATAAAAAGCAAAATGGCCAAATCAAGTACACGCAGCATAAACCTTCCTGTAAAGTTAAGAAAACTCCTTAATGTGGGCTAGAAACGACTCTCATACTGTTGAACGAAAATGGTTGCCTGCTAAACTGTCTAAAGAGCTTGGTTACTCACAATTCAAGTTGCGAACTGAGAATGGTGTTACTCTAAGACACTCTAAACAACTGCGTATATGAGACGTTAATTTGCCTGATTCACCAATTAAACAATGAAGAGCTGACAAGCAAAGGTCAGCCGTCAGTTTTGTCGAGCCACACAATCCAATGCAAGGTCAAATCGATTCAGCCACTCAAAGTAGTCCATCTGTTAATGACCAAATAATGGTTGAGCCGACTACTGACTGCATAGCTACAACGTCACCCAACAGTGCCTCCCAGTTGTCAAAAGAGTCAAATGTTTTTAACGACGGTGAAACACAGCTAAGTAGTGCTGCACCTAATCTCAGCAATGCTAAGAAGCATACGCATGCGATCAGTCCAACAGATATGGTGCAGCCTACTGTAGTAGAAGGCTGTCCCAAGCGGCACCATACAAGACCAACTAAACTGATTTCTAAACTCACTAATACTTAATGAAGTAGTTTATTTCTGTTATTTACTTCTAGTTATCACCAAACAACCTAAAACTTACCCCTAAACTTAACTTAACATGAGTAACGTGGGGGTAAGTAATTGTAATGTATCATCCAGTTAGTCATGTGGCTGTATATAGGCCAGCATTTTGAACTGTATCACGATGGTAAAATCTATAAATGTCGTCAACGTTAGCCTCGCTCCCGTATATCGAGCACCATTTTAACTTGTTCCAGAGGCTGAAAAATGTATTGTTATTATTGATCGTTTGGCCTTAGCTAGATCACGATTTTAATGAACATAATTAATTGTATATATTTATGTTTTCGTGTTCAAACTCATCAACTGCTGGGATGCAAATAAAAAAGGCTAGGATCCATCATGCAAAAAAACAAATAGAGCAATGATTCAAGGATCCATTCAGCCAGAATCCAAACAAAATTCAGGATCCATAGAAGGCAGGATCCACAAAAGCAAAACAGCCTCGTGGATCCAAACAATCAAAATGCAAAATAAGACCTCATGGATCTACAATTTCCAGGATTCATTCTGTCAAAGTTCAGGATCCAAAAAACCTGGATCCATACAAACAAAAGCTGAAGTCATTTCCAACCAGACGATATCTGCAAACAGAAAACCAAAAACAGCTTAAATTGGATGTTATTTTTTCATACACGCACAAATCCAATTATTCTTTTTGAGGGGGACATTGTGGTGTATGTCGCCACAATGTCACCATACTATGTAGGTACTAGTGCTCCTCACCGTCATCTAAGGCTGTTCCTTGATGCGTCACGGACACACCTCTCAAGTGCATATTGCTAATTGACCAGCTAGGACACCTGAATACCTGGTCACATGTTAATATACTATATAACTAACTGATCGTGAATAACGATGTCCCTTGCCCTCCGTTACTCATAGGTATTATTTCTAGTGAAATAGATTAGGCTAGTCGGCCGCCTGGCCTAATCACAAGGAAAGATTACACAAGCACAAAACCTCAAAACTGCACAGTAACAAGGGAGGTCCACGGGCCAAATGAACCACACACTACATACACCGCCACAGGAGGAATGGATTAGAATATTTTAAGACAGGGGCTCTTTAAGGCTGAATGGCTCGAAGCCACATACCCCAACTGCAAAAATTATTGTATTTTGTTTCAGTAGCATTGTTAGCCAGAGAAAGGTTAACTCGCTGTGGAGAACCAAAATAAATGGTCTTAGTTTTCGGTTAAATCTATAGGTTTTAAACCATTGGGTGCGATGGCCTCAAAATTGGGTGGCTGACGTGACATCCTTCACTGCGAGGTTCGGGAAGCCAGTTGAATTGTTTCCGCGATTGTTTGCCGCGATAGTACATCTGCCTGTAACAATGCAAAATCAGCTACCCATCGGGATAACACATGCTAAATCTAGACACATGCTAGTGTGTTGCCATCAAATAACAGACATGGGGCAAAGCTTAGGCGGAACATGAACATAAATATGCATTTCTTATGTTCCGTTTTTTTGCAAACAAAATTGGATGGAGAGTGGAAAAGCCGTACACATCATAGACCAAACCGTAACATTTACAATAAAAAAGAAGCAAAAAAGCCAACAAATTAACTGAAGAAATAAAAGCATTACAGCTTGAATCTCCATACTCACAGCTGTGAAGTACACAAATAAAAACGATTTAGACTTCACTTGAATGCAACGAACTGTAATTTGAATGCCCATTCCAGGACAAAAAGATTGTCACGTGCTAGTGTTCATTCACATGCATACATGTCCATCACACTCAAACAAACAAAATGATAAAAATTCCACACCTAAAATACATGAAACATAATGAAAACTGAAACCAACAAACACATACAACACATGCAAAACGCCTACAAAACTGAAAGATAAAAAAAACACACAAAATGAACACATAATTACTCACATGAACTGGAAGTAAAACAGAAACCATCAAACATAAACATATGCAAAAAACTGCTTTAACTAGGAGTCGGCTTCTTTCACAAATTATAAATGTAGACAAAATACACATGGAGCAATTCACAAGAAACTGGGTTAAAATATGAAACAACAAACACAGATAATTATAAAAAATACAGTGCAATACACAAATTAGGTGCACACACACACGCGCGCGCACACAAACATTTTACATTTCAAACACAAACTGCGTTCACTTTCCGACATAATCATTCAGTAAAAACAATCCTTGTACACTGGAATTAGAATTCAAATTATAGTTTGTTGCGCTTAAGTCAACTTTAAAACGTTTTTATTTGTGTATTTTCACAGCTGTGAGTATGGGGATATGGTCTGCAATGCCTTTTTTTTCTAAAGGGCGAAAGCCGTGTTTTGTTCAGGTACTATAAGTTCAAAATTGGTCTGCGGTATTACTGTCACCTTGGCCATGAAGCCTATTTTTTTAAAAAAAACCTAAAACAGACAAAAAGTGTTTACCACTATGAGCTAGCAACTCAAGCTTAATCATTAAAGTTGGAATAATCCTGCATCCACTTCCATGGCTAACAAAAAATTAAGGAAACTGGATATACATCAGGACTAACAGGCGGTGCCTAACTAATTAAAAGAATAAGTTTTTCCTAGAAGGCAGAAGGTACCAGGAATCCACAAGCTACTTACACTACAACCACAAAGATAACAAGAAAGATTTAATAAAAGAATGTTTCGCTGCGACATCAATGTCAGCGGCCTGAAAATCCATAAAACTAGCACTGCAGGGGGCCATGCCTAATAGAGTGACGGATGGGGATAAACGTCAACTGCCGGAAGGCTGTTCTAAACTTGGACAACCCAGTTTAAAGAAGAACATATCCTGATTACTGAATATATTTATGATGCAGGCGTCAAAATCTTTTTTCAACGTTCAGCGGCTTATGACAAACATTCGGCTAATTTTAGGTTAGCTGGAATCAAATTTGGTTAATATTGGCTGATGTCATTTTTGGCTAAATTATAGCTTAAATGTGGCTACTTGAGATGTTTTCGGGTTATGTGTCAGGCCATTATTATTTTAATGGCTGTATAAAAAAAGGATTACTTATTAGCTTGATGGAAACCTTAAAACTAGCCCACTTTTCGGCTTATTGTACGATAACCAAGTTTCTTCAGATTCAATTTGCTGGCCTTATAGACGATCGTCTATCATCACATAACCAATTGCACGTTTAAGAACAACTTTTATGAACAGTGGGGCGACAGCCCTGATATGCAAGGTGAGTTTAGAAATGTGTTGTAAATCACTTTTAATGCTTACCTTAGGCTATATGACTTATGCTTACAGCAATAATGCGTTGGCACAAGTGTATCACGTATACAAAGATGCTAGCCACCACAGCTTGTTGCACATTAGGGTACCTTTTATATTGCTATTTAGTTGTCAACAATGCTGTTACCACTGCACAAATATTCGAAACAAGCAAATCGAGCAGGTTGTACGCGCACGAGGTACCCATCCCTCCAAGCCCTCTGGTGAGAAAGAAATGAAACCAGCATTCACAATTTAGACTAACGTGTGCTTTGTACATCATAATTCGAAGCATTCCTTTTACCTTTATCTTATTTGTCCCAATAAGATATATGAATAATATTAATGTGAATAATAATAATATGAACAATTAATCCTTTTCCTGTCGTCTGCTGGTAATACATTAAAAGGTAATTAGTTAGTTTATTATTTATTTGAGTTAGTTGAACCATACATGATCCACGTATGCATATGTACTCTCGTTTGTTTACTCTGAAGAGTTTCTTTGCAGAATTTCTGCACGCTCTTACTAAATGTTTGAATAAAATGTCTAGCTTTAATTAGTTTTATGTAGTCACTGAACAAGTGAGCAAAGTGAACGAGTTCCCGTTTAAACTCGAAAATTTGACAAAGTGTTCTTATCGGTCTGTCCTTGTGTTTTGTCGCTTTGGTCCGCTCAATTATGGCCAAACACGTTAACGGATTCGCATGAAAGTGGGTACGAGTATTCTTCTTGATTTTATACATATTACTAAAGATCAAAATTGGCAGACCAAAATGGCATATCAAAAGCAGTTTGTGACGTTTATCTTGTAATTCATTTATCATATTGAACACAAACTGGTTAGAATATTCTGAATAACATATTCATCAAAAAAGTCCCAAGTTCAATATGCAAAATGGCCCAAAAATGGCCTATAATGGCGACCTAAAATGACGGCCCAAAACGGTGGCCAAATATCAGTGTACCTATATTTTAAGTTATAAAAATTGAAATTAGTTTCTATCATAGAACGGATTTTTAATTTTTGTTGTATAAAATATAAGTATTAACAACGGCCAGATCCTTTTCAACGCGATTTTAATGTGACTGCAGTATTCTCGTTGTAGAACATTTATAATTGTAGAGCACTGGGCAAAAATCATTAAGTCCAGCAGTAGAGCTCTGGGCAGGATTCGTGTAGGTTACTGGCCTTTGAATAGAGAAAATAAACTAATCATGGACGGTTCTTATGTAAGTATCAGCACCAACTTCCCCTCTAGGGCCACACAAAAAAAATAATGTAGTTGCATCTCTGCCAAAAAAAATAACATATCAAGGACTACAATAGCACTCCTTATGTGAGCCTCAGCATGAACTTCCATGTTAAACGTCAAACTTTGAAATCCTATAGTTTCGTCCAGAATTGACATAAACAAACGAAATTCGGTATTTTGTGTCGTGCTGTAACTATTTCACTGCATTCCAAATTTTAACGCCAACAATCGGACAGTTCGTCGACCACAGTTTTGGCATTTCTTGTTGTTGTTGTTGTTGATTTTCTTGTTGCCCTCACCTGGATACCGAACTAATTAACCGATTTTCAAGTTTTATAGGTTAAAACGTTGGTATGGATATTGCCTAGGGCTTTTTTGGATGTTATTTTAATGTGACGATAATATTCTTGTGACGGAAAGATAAATGGGCTCGAAATTTTGCTCTCACCTAGATATCGAACTGTAGAACCAGTGCCATGCACGGGATGGGAGGCAGGGGCGGCATTGTTCTTACCCTATTTGGAAAAATAGCCCTTTTTGGAAAAAAAAATGCCGTGTTCTGCTTTTTTGCACCAATACAATAAATGCTGATGCTGCAGCCAGGAGAAAGGGCCTAGAGGCCTAAAAGGGGCAAAAGAAGTCTAGGAAGTTCGAGAAGAAAGGGGTAGAAAAGAGTATAAAAGAAAGAAAGTGAAAAGCTAAAAAAAAAGGTCCCAGACAAAAAAAACTCCAGAACATGCCCTTTTACTTAATAGTTGCCCTAACCTACTCGTAGGCCTGTACACGCTGCCATATTGAACCGATTTTCAATTTGTATAGCTTAAAATATAGGTATTAACATTTTGAATGCAATTTTATCGTGAATAAAGTGTTCCCGCAGGCTGAATATTTATTATTATAGAGCACTGAGCAGAAATCATTAGGAGTAACATCGGAGTTCTGGTTAGGGACAATATAGGTTACCGGCCTATGAAAAGAGAAAATAAACTAATCATGGATGGTTCTTATGTAAGTCTCAGGACAAACTTCCATGCTAAAAGTCAGTCCCGGGTCCTATCTGTTAAGGGCCCTCAAAAAAAACCAGAGAAACACAGTTTTGAGCCTTCCAAAAATGACGGACATACCAAAATTAAAGGCTAACCCCTAACCAAAATAAAAATCCTATGATTTTGGTTGAATGAGGCTCCCCCCCCCCCCCCCCCCACTATCATGCTTTTGCCAGGACCACAAAAAACGTAGTTTTGGGACTGCCAACAAAATATAACGTACCCGCGATAGCGCTCCTTATGTAAGCCTCAGCATGAACTTCCGTGTTAAACTTTAAACTATGAAATACTATAGTTTCGCCCAGAATTGACATAGGCCAACGAAATCGGTATTTGAGGTTGTGCCGTAATTATTTCACTGTGTTACACATTTTAACGACTACAATCGAACCGTTCGGCGTTTGCAATTTGACCATTTTTTGTTGTTGGGACTCTTTGCCCTCACCTGGAGATCGAACTAATGAACCGATTTTCAAGTTTTATGGATTAAAACATAGGTATAGGCATGGCCTAGGGCCTTAAGAATGCCATTTAATGTGCCCACAGTATTGTTGTTGAGGAAAATTTTGCTCTCACCTAGGGCCACATTACCAATCAACCGATCTTC
>JAHWFP010222750.1:0-16686 GCA_023313725.1 Lithobius niger | reverse complement strand
TGTTGTTATTCTTGTTGGGAAATGTAAAATTTTGAAACCCTATAGTTCCGCCGAACTTGACATAGACAGTGGCATAAATAACGGGGGGGGGAGGGATGGAGGGAAGTCTCCCCCCCCCCCAAGTACGAGCCGATGGGCGTAAAAAATCAGTGGAAAAATCTGTTTATTTGTTTTTTCTTCAAAACCATTATTTTTTCGCCCATGGAGCAGTAAGCAATGCAAGAAAACATTTGTTCAGTAAATGTCCAAGTACCAAAGTTCAAGAATAGTAAAACTAGGGAGCATGGATCCTGTGTCACTCATTCAACATAATCCCGCTCTCACATTTTTTCAACGATCTGATCCATCGCCAGTCTCAATGGTAAACCCATTTTTGGAGTTGGGGGTTTGAGGCTACCTACGTAGCACAGCTGGTGTTGTAGGTGAGCTAATAATGATGGTTGTATTGTCTAGGTTTTACCCATATGTGTTCGTCCCCTGGTTTTATAATTTATTGTTCTTGAAAAAAGAAATGGACGTACAGTACGTTTTCTAGCAACAGCATCATCAACTTCTCTTGTTTTCTTAACTGTCATTATCTCAACTATGTATTATTAGGCTGCTAAAAGTTAGTTAAGTGATTCTTAGGAGCACACCCATGGGGTTTTCTTAGGACATTAAACGTTTTTTTCTTAAAAAAAGCTTTTTCGATCACGCATCAGTGCTTGCAGCAAAACACTTTCTGGAGCCGATGACCATATAAATCCTGACCTGTCACAGCTAAAAGCTTGGATCTAAAGAAAGTCCCTCGAGAAAGACTCCCGAGAAAAAACTTTTATTCAGTGTGCACATTTACATTCTGAACGTGGCTGAATCGAGCATTAAAACATAGACATTGTACCCACAGCGAAATGTAAGCTACTGAATTGTTTTGTTTGGTAAAAAAAAAGCTGTCGCCCTCATCTTAAAAACTGCGAATAAAATGTGAGAAAAAATAATGCCCGCATCAGTTGTGTTCAGTACTACTCATGAGAACCATTTACTTCATTTTTAGATGTGTTCTTCCTCGCCATTTTGTGTTACAAAAATATCAGTAAATATATTATGGTGAGATTATGAGCTCTACACGGCAGGAAGTGGCATGTTGGGGGGGGGGAGACTAAACCAATGTAATTCGGTATTAGGGGTCGTGTCAAAACTATTTCAGTGATTTAAAAATTTTATTGACAACAACCGATCTGTTTGGCCTCCACAGCATGTCTATTTTTTGTTGTGGTTGTTGTTGTCGTTGTAGTTGTTGGGACTCTTTGCCCTCACTAGCACAGCTATTAACCAACAAAATCATTCACAGCAAGCTACAAGCATAACATTTTGCACCCAAGTCATTCTTAGCAGTTCAAATCGAAAAGACCTATGGATACCCATTGAGATACCCCCTTCTCAATGCTTCCATGCTCCCCTGTGTTCCCCACACTCCCGGCCTCAATTAGCTTGATGACCAACAAATTCATTCTGAGCGTGCTAGAAGCTTAAATCGTGGTACACAAGTCATTTTTAGCAGTACACATCAAACCTCCCAAGGAAGCTTCATGAAATCTCCCCAAGGCCCCTTCCCTGAGGCTTGACCAACAAATTATTGCAGAGCTAGCTAAAAGCATGAAATTTCGTACACAAGTCATTGTTAGCAGTATAATTCGGACTAGCTTTGAAATCCCCTGCTACGTCACCCAACGAACCCTCCCCATCTGCCCCCCCCCCCCCTATATGAGGCCTGACCAACAAATTTTTACATTTAGTGCTTATTAAAAAATGAAATTTGGTACAGAAGGAAGTCATTGTTGGCAATTCAAATCAAACTAGCTAAAGAAACCCCTTGATATACCCCCCCCCAAGGCCCGCGTGCTCCCCGTCCAAAATTATAGGACTATTTTTTCGATTAGGGATTTGCCATTAATTTTGGTATATCCGTTAGTTTTGTAAGACCAGATTGTTTCTCCGTCCTTTCGGAGGGCCCATAACAGTTTGGACCCAGGTTTGACGTTTGGCATGAAAATTCGTACTGAGACTTACATAAGGGCCGTCCATGATTAGTTTATTTTCCCAATTCACAGGTCGAAAACGTATATGATTTCTGCCCAGTGCTCCGATTATACACTAAATGATTTCTCCCCAGTGCTCCACAAAAATAAATGCTCTGCTGACGAGAATACTGCGTAACATCAAGATCATGTTCAATATGCCATGGTTGATGTTAATACCTACACTTTAAGCTATGAAAATTGAAAATCGGTTCAGTGGTTCGAACACTAGTTAAAAGCAAAATTTATTGCCCATTTGGCTTTCCGTCACAAGAATATTGTCGCCACATTAAAATAACATTCAAAAGGCCCTAGCCTATGACCATACTTACGTTTTATGCTACAAAACTTGAAAATCGGTTCATTGGTTCGATCTCCAGGTGAGGGCAAAGTCCCTATAACAACCAGAAGAACAACAACAGGAAAAGTTCATACTGTGTACGTCGAAGGGGCCAATTTTTGTTATTAAAATGTGTAATGCAGTGGAGTAGTTACGACCCGCCCTTAAGTACCAAATTTCTTTTGACTATGCTAATTTTGGGCGAAACAATAGGATTTCAAAATTTGACGTTTAACATGGAAGTTCACGCTGAGGCTTACACAAGGAGCGCTGTCACGGGCCTTGATATGTTATTTTCTTTGGCAGGGTCGCAACTACGTGTTTTGTGGCCCTGGGTAAACCATGATATTGGGGGACTTCTTTAACCAAATTATAGGACTTTTTTCGTTTAGAGAATAGCCTTTAATTTTGGTGTATCCATCATTTTTAGAAGACCAGGAACTGTGTTCTCCGTGTTTTTCGGACGGCCCCTAACAGATGGGACTCGGGGTTGACGTTTAACATGGAAGTTCATGGTGAAACTTAAGTTAGGACCGTCCATGATTAGTTTATTTTCCTATATAGGATTTCTGCCCAGAGCTCCAGTACTACACTTAATGTTTTCTGCCTAGTGCTCTTCAATAATAATTGCTCTGTCGACGAGAATACTGCAGTCACATTAAAATCATGTTCAGAAGGCCCGGGTCGTTGTTAAAACCTAAATTTTAAGCTATAAAAATTAAAAATCGGTTCATTGGTTCGATCTCTAGGTGAGAGAACACCTTCGAGCCCATTTGGCTTTTCGGCACAAGAATATAGTAGCCACATTAAAATAGCGCTAAAAAAGGCCCTAGGTGATGTCCATACCTACATTTTAAGCTATAAAACTAGGAAAATTGGTTCATTGGTTTGATCTCCAGGTGGGGAAGAAAAGTCTAAACAACAAGAACAGCAACAACAACAAAAATAACTGCTACAACAAGAAATGGCCATATTATGGATGCCGAACGGTTCGATTGTTGTCCTTAAAATTTGTAATCAAGTGAATAGTTACGATGCGACCAAAATACCGAATTTCGTTATATGTCAATCCTGAGGGAAACTATGGGATTTCAAAGTTTGACGTTTAACATGGAAGTGCGCTCTGAGGCTTACACTGTTACACATTCCAATAAAATCAAGTATTTCACAGACTGTACACTTTACAGTACTCTAGCCAACCTTTCCTAAAAAATGACTAACTACACTGTAGAATCGTAACCACACTGAACAGTTAACATTTTCTATACATCGATTTTTTTAAGAGCATAGTTTGTACTTTTCAGCCCAAAACTCATTAAAAAAATCTCGGTTCTGGTGATGTTTTTAATTGCCAAATGTAGTCGAATCGTGAGATATTTTTACGGGTTAAATTCCGAGTAATTTCAAACCATTGCTCTAAAGCTTACCGTGATATTTGTGGTTTTATTTAATAATACTGCTATAGATCAACAAATTGGATTCATCACTAGACATCAAATGAAAAATATGCGATTTGTTAGGTTATCCTCACAAATATGACTAAAGCATGAAAGCGATCTTGGGCTGTTAGTCAGCCTGCCAGTTGACATGCTACATTACTACTCAAATACTTAGTCCTTTTGGAATGTTGACAACAATAAACGGTAAATCGTCACGTGTAAGTAATTCTTTGACAATAGACCATGGTCAGGACCATGATCTTGAGATAGGAGGTAAGAATGTGGTGACTGAACGTCATTATCTATAACACAGTTTGAAATAAGCGTCGGTGTCTCTCTGAGTTCGCATCAAGGAGCGCATATTGAGACCTGTTGAAAACTTCAGATTAAGCTCATGTTGCTTGCTCAGCACCTATTTTGCGATTAAAACACGGAAATTAGTGAGGCGAGTGCACGAAAATTATGTATAATGCCGGCAACACTTATGGTGGCTTTCCGGATGACTGAAAATTTTTGCTGACGTAAATTTGCTGCATAATTTCCGGATGATTGTAAAAGTTCGTGCTGGTAATGAGTTGTTTCCTCAATCAGCAAACCCTATATAGCAACTCAATAAACAGCAAAATGAATGCGTTGATGCTGATAAGATACCATTGATGTTTATTGACTAGTTAAAAAAAACAATTAAAACGAGGTTTTTTCGATGCAAGCAAGGGTCTCTATGTAGAAGGTCGAAATTTCGTAAAAGGAATAGTTGTTTAATATTTTTCATTATAAGTTTTTAGTAAAGAGCATCGAAACAGCTCAGTAATCTCTTAGTAATATGAAGTCGATATGCCGGGAGCAGCATCGTTCTACCATAATTATCTTTTTGATGCAGTCTGTTTCATGGATGGTTATCATGCGGTAAATGTTTCACTGTTAGCCTTGACTAATCGTGTAATATTCTTTGTGTATCTCCACCTTTCTTGTTTATAGCAAATGTAGAAAACTGGCAAAATCTTTGAAGAAAAATTTATTTTGGATACAAACTGTACAAAGTTATGCTGATGCTTGGGCCTACCTACCCAGCTTACAAGATGGCGGCCCCATACTATTTTTCTTTTTTTTTTTGGTTTCTAAGAAAAATTTTGCTCTGAGAATTTACTGGTTGGGAGGAATTGAATCAGATTTACCGGAATTTACTGTCCACAAATTAATTTGCTGAGTTAAGTTTTTTCCCAAATTTTTAGAGATCCCATTCCCCTCGTAAGAGGTAGTTTGCAACAGGCCTAGATGACCAAGTAGATACTTGTTGCTTGTTGTTTCAGTTAGTTGAGCTCACGAATGAGTTCTGTTTGCACCAGATAATCGAAGAAAACAAGATGTTTGAATAACTGATTGTTACTGCGTAAAATTGAATATGTATGTAACAAACAGGGCTGTACTAATACTGATATTGTGTGGCTATTAGGTCGGTTTGAAACTAATAAATTTTTTCCTGCACAAAATGTTGTCAAACTTGAATTAATCCGATGTTCCAATAGCCTAAACTACTTTAATTATTTATGAGCAGTTTTGAGTGTGAGTGCTGCTAATGTCAAGTTGGTGAAAAAACGACGTGATAAAAAATGAGCAATGATGTGAAGCAATTTGTTATAATGACAGTGCTCCTTCAGTCTTAAATACGTTATGCAAGCAGAACAAAAGCTTTCTCAGATTCCAACTCACCTAAAAAGAAGTCTTCAGTATTGAAATCGGACTTTCAATAAATCAGCCCTAGGATTGCTAGATTATGTGTATTACTGTACAAGATCAGCAATTTTCTATTGACCATCTTAAGTACGTACCTAGAATTGGATGACAGATCATTGACCATGAAGTCACAGAGAATATTGTTTAATTTCCTAATAAAGAGCAAAAATGTCCGCATTGAGAAAAACATGTATCCTCTGTCATAGTGCGTAAGGGTTTTAGCAGATAGCTTTTCAGTGTTATTTTTCTTGAATCCGTAGCAAATCTGAAAGAGTGCCGCTGCTTGTCTGCCTTAAGTCGCCTAATTGTTTTGAGAGCTTATTGAAGAAGCGTTTTTTTTCTGCTTTTCCAGAATTGTACAATGCTTCCTAATAGGCTACAAATGAAGTAAAATTATCAACGGAATACCAGAACAAGAAAAAGAACTCACAAAAAGTTTACTTAGTAGCCCTAATCATACCTAAAATTTTCTTTGGGAACTTGAGCAAGCAGGCTTCTGCCATATCACAGTAATTTTCCTATTTAAGGTGCACACACAAAAATACACACAACCAACATACCCTGGCTGGTTACTGATTTGCTCTGTGAATTTAATGTAAACTTGCCAGCTGATCTCCTTTCCCCACAAAACAACCAAATTATGTTCATGCTTGGCCAATGCTAACAGCCATGACCAACAATTATTTCTGAACAAATTTTGAAGTTAATTTCTACTGCTTTCTCGCCATTTTTAGTGTAACTGTTTCAAAACAGACCATTTCAATATCCAGGTACAGATTTCCCATTTTTATCTTGACCTGGCTAACTGCCTGACGGGCTTGAATGACTGGTGCGTACACTCTTAATTATGTGCATACCCAGGAGCTGGTTCTTCCAATTTGTGATATAGACCTATGGACAACCTGCATAATGCATAGGCCAAGAGGCAGAAATTTCGGTACCAGCGCAATAATTATGATTAGCAGATAGCAAAGACATAAACCAAGACAACGGAACGGCAACACTCTGCCACAGTGCTATCCCTAATATTGTGTAAACCGTGAGCTGTCAGACTCCCTAGTTTTTCTCTTACCTCAGTTTGTCAGACAACACTTCGGTTGTAAAAATAGTTTCCTCGAAAAAACAACATTTAAGATTTAAGTCAATGTAAATCGATGAAATGTTCGTAAGGAAGTTGCAAAGCAGCCCCTCCCATTTTGCGTACCCTTGTATGCCTTTAATTTGGAAAGGAGGGTTGGAGAAACTTTTTCTTTGCTCAGAATGCTTTAACTGTTCTCTGTTACCAAATGTGGGTGGAACGGTAAAGAAATCTACATGTTCAATTTTTTGAACATGAGGAATATATTACATCATCAGCGAATGAGAAATGTGATACGCCTTTTTATTTTCATTTAGATATTGTGCATTTTTCCAAGTTGGCCTATTTTTAAATTAATTTTCATGAAAGTTTGGCATGGGCTTATTTTAGCTTAATTAAAACAAACACGACAATAATGCCTCAGTTACGACAAATCACTGTTAGCAGAAGTGCATGAAACGTAAAAGTATTAAATTAGACCGAAGGCATTACATACAAATGAATAAAAACCAGCTCTTACTGGGACTCCAACCCAGGATATCTCAGGATAACACTGGAGTTTCCTGGTCCAACAATAAACAGAAACGGATTCTTAGTTAGGTAGTATTTGGGCAGCACCAGAAGGTAGCACTGCAGAGCTTTTATACGTGATGTTAGTCAGGTGATATGGCAATCCACCATGAGAGTGGTGCACAAAATTATGAGCAAACAGGTTATAGCTAGAGACAATGTGCACTGTAGCTGTGCCTAAAACTCCGGACACCACAACTCGCTCCCACTAAATTTTGGGTGACGTAAACTTTTCACAATAATTTACGACAACCAATCCTTAATATACAATATTTACAATTGACAACTTTTGAAACCCATACTAAAAAATTCAAATTTTTAATTCAAAATTCATGTGCCTAGTTACCAAATTAGTTATTCTACTATTTCACCAAGTAATTTTAACTAATGTTTTCTTTTTGCTGTTAAATACCAATATGAAGGACCTCCACTAGCGGTCCTTAGCTAAGCCTCATCATGACTTCCATGTTAATGTCAAACTTTGACATCCTGCAGTTCCGCAGAGAATTGACACAGACCAACGAAATTAGGTTTTTGGGGTTGTGTCGAAACTATTTCACTACACTACATATTTTAATGACAAAAATCAAACCATTCGGTGTGTACAGTATGGCCTTTGCTTTTTTGGTTGATGATGATGTTCTTGTTGTTGGAACTGGAGATCGAATCAATGAACCCATTATCAAGTAGTATAGCTTAAAACGTAAATGTGGAAATGGCCTATGGTATTTTCAATTCTATTATAATATAAGTAAAATATTTTTGTGACGGAAAGCCAAATGGGCTCGAAATGTTGCTCTCACCTAGAGATCGAACCAATGAACCGATTTTCGAGTTCCATAACTTAAAATGTAGGTATTCGCAATGACCAGGGCCTTTTGAAAGAGATTTTAATGCGACCGCATTATTCTAGTCGGCAGAGTATTTATTATTATAGAGCACTGGGCAGAAATCATTAGGCAGCGTAACAAATTCTTGCAAGTCGAACAAAAAACTAGACATTTTGTACACAAGTCCTTCTTAGCAGTACTGATCGAACCAGCCATGGACCTCATAAAATACCCTCAAGGGCTCCCAGCTCCACCAGCACCTCCCTTTGCCCCCTCCCAGAGGGTTGGTCAAGAGTTACTTGCAAATCAAGCTAAACCCTTGAAATTTGGTACACAAGTCATTCTTAGCAGTACTTATCGAACCAGCTACGGAACCCTCATGAAATACCCTAAAGGACTCCCAACGTTCCCCTGTGCCTCCTCACTGAGGTTTCACCAACAACTTCTTGCACATCGATCTAAAAGGATGAAATTTGATATGTGAGTCAGTCTTAGCAGCACAAATCGAAACAGTCATGTAACTCCCCTTGAAATACTCCGAAGGATCCCCAGTGCATCCTCCCTTGTTCCCCCAGGCTTGACTAAGAAATTCTCGCAAATCAAGGTCAAAGCATGATATGTGGTACACACGTCATTCTTAGCATCACAACAAACTAGCATTGGTACCCCTCTTAAATACACCAAAGGGTCCCATAGTAGTCCCTTGTTCCCCCTCCATGAAACTTGACCAACAAATTCTTGCTGATTCATGAAAAGAAGGAAATTTGTGCAGAAGTTATTCTTAGTAGCACAAGCTTAGCAGCTGAACCGATTTTGAAGTTCTATAGCTTAAAATGTAGGTATGGACATGGCCTAAGGAATTTTGAATGCTATTTTAATGTAATTACAATATCCTTGTGACGGAAAGCCAAATGGGCTAGAACTTTTGCTCTCACCTAGAGATCGTACCAATTAACCGATTTTTAATTTCTATAGCTTAAAATGTTAGATATTAACGATGACCAGGGCCTTTTGAAAGTGATTTTACTGCGACTGCATTATTCTAGTCGGTAGGGCATTTATTAGTGTAGAGCACTGACCGGAAATCATTCGGAAGAGCTACACATTCTTGCAAATCGAACAAAAAAACATGAAATTTGGTACTCAAGTCATTCTTAGCAGAACAAATCGAACCCTGTCATATGCAACCACCTAGAGATTTTGCATTTCAATTCGTTGTGCCAGTAATACGCCCAAAGCCTGTTTCCTAGTTCTAAGTCACAGCATGAACTTCCATGTTAAAAGTCAAACCCGGGTCACATCTGTTATGGGCCCTCCGAAAAAACAGAGAAACACAGTTACTGGCTTTCCAAAAATGACGGATATACCAAAATTCATTCCCTAAAATAATTTTTTTAAAAAGTACTATGATTTTGGTTGAAAGAAGCCTTACTATCATGGTTTCGCCCAGGCCCAAAAAATGTAGTTGCAGCCATACAAAAAAATAAAGATATTACTATTAAGGACCGCTTATGCATATCATACCGCGACACTTTATGTAAACCTGGGCATGAACTTCCATGGTAAACGCTAAACTTTGATATCCTGTAGTTTAACCCAAGATTTACATTTTTAATATTTGGAATTCGGTATTTGGGGTCGTGTCATAACTATTTCAATGCATTACAAATATTAATCACAACACTCGAACCGTTCGGGGTCCACAGTATTGCCATTTGATGTTGTTGTTGTTAGGATTCTTCGTCCTCACCTGGAGATCGAACCAACGAACCGGTTTTCAAGTCGAATACCTTAAAATGTAACATGGACATGGCCTTTTAAATGAAATTTTAACGTGGTGATAGAGATCGAACCAATTAAAGCGATTTTATTTTTTATGGTCTAAAATGTAGGTATTAATAAGGAGCAGGGCTTTTTGAGCGCTATTTTAATATGACTTCAATACTGATGTTGTTGTTAATAATCTTGTTAGGGAAATGTAAAATGTTGAAATCTTTTAATCCCCCCATTGACATAGACCATCCAAATTCGGTATTCAGGATCGTGTCAAAAGAATTTCACTGCATTAAAGATTTTAATGACAACAACTGATCCGGTTGGGCTCCACAGCACATTCATTTTTGTTGTTTTTGTTGTTGTTGGGGATCCTTGCCATCACTCAGGGATGGGCACAATTTCATTTCAAGGGCTTAGAGTCAACTACCCAGACATCAAGTGAACGTTTGTCAGGGCAAATCCATTTCTTCTTAAATATCGTTGATAAACAATTCCTTTCCAAATTAATTCATGAGTCAGAGTTAATTCCAACCAAGTCACCGCCATGTTTCAATACAATGTATATGGTTTCTCAAATAATTTGCCTAGAAGGCTTCAATGATCCCAATAACATGGGAAAGGAGCTAATTGGCACGCTTTACATTAGCACAATATACTAGTGTGCAAACCCAATTAATTGATTGACGGGAAAAGGAATGGTGGCTACGTACAACACTAACATCCTCCCTAAAAACCATTTTCTGTATAGTGACCAGAAAAAGGAAATCCTTAGGAGGTTCAAAGATAAAACACGGGCATCGTCATAGAGTGTCTTAAATAAAACTGTGACATACGCTGACTAGCTGGCTTGTTGACACGAACAAAGAACCTTTACTTACCTTAGTGCAGAAGGAAATTTGCATTTCCTGCTGCAGTGGGAAGCATTACTTGTTAGGTGATTCCTTGCAATCATCATTCTATTAAGAAGGGTAGCATGCACCTTTAAATCATCATCCATGTTTTCTGTTGTCGTGTAAATATTGTACATTTTTTTTCTTTTCTTTGACGATACATGACTGTAAGTAGCCTGTAGATACTTTTGTGTAAGTTGAATAAACATCGTAAGGGCAAGTGCACTAATGGTTGTTAAAAACTGCATCTATCGCTTTTCATTTGCATACCATAGTTCAGTGGTATAGAAGAATCACTTGGCTTTTATTAAAATCATCATTCGGGTCAAGATCATTGTCCAGCCCTCCAGAGGTTCATTTTACGTTCATTAAAACATGTACTTAGCATGCAGCATCAGCACTTTCATGGGAAAAATTCATGAACCGACATTTACAAAGGGTTAGACGGTAGAAGGAACGTTGCATCAGGCCAATGATAACACTGCTTTTTTATTGCTTTTTTTAGGTAAAAGTATTATGAAAAAAGCAGTGCTATTAACTGTGCTGATGCCTACACATTCACCTAAACAGGTTACCTCTCTTAGGTTGTTGATCGTAATTGAAAATGTATTGACACGTCTGGACACGTTTCGTCATGTGTAGACACAAAAAAACAAGTGTTTATTCTTTATCCTCCCTCGTGTTCGTTTGGTGTCCCAATACGTGAGAGCCAAAGTCTAGACTGACGTTCTAAGCCAAATCCGACGCAATTTAGGGCTCGGCCATATTGGGGTGCAACCATCTTGGGGTACCTTCATCTAGGGTGCCTGTAGGCACTGTCATCTTGGTTTGTGACACACTTCCACGGTCGGGTCACGTGATCTATGACGTCACGTCCATTATAGAACTGTACACTTTTACACTACTCATAACCATACGCAGTTAGTGTTGGACAGATCATCCAACAATTTTGATGCAAATTCCCAGACAGTTTGGTTGAAACAGATTGGCCTAATACGATTAATTTTGGTCCCAAGGCAACTTTACTCTGAAAAATCATTATCTTAATAAAATTTGTTTTACAATAGTTGCTTTTGGGGAATGGGGTGGGAGCACAGCTCCCTCTACAAACATTGCAAAATTATTAAAATAAAAAAATGCACTTGAAACTTGAAAGGAAGAAAAGGACGACATATTAACTATATTGTTAATGTGTCAATTGCTGGAAAGCATTACAAAACAAAACAGGGGAAGAAGGTGACAGAGCCAGGTTAATCCATACTGACTGTATGTCGTAAAAATATTTAAAGGTTTCTAAAACAAGTATTTCGGGCCTCTTCTGTCCTGTTTGGACTTGAAGATACCCTCCGCAACCAAAAAAGCTAGAGTTTTAATGAACATAATGTGAAAGTATATCCAAATTTACCCTGGTCGAAATATAATTTTTGTTGCTGGAATTTATTCAATTTAAAATGCCTTGCATTCAGCAAATTAATCGCAAAAACCGATATCAAACTTTACCTGCAACTTTACGAATGTCCGCACATCTCCTACTCTTCGTTAAAATTTCAATTAAACCTGGATTCATGTCGTGAAAACTGTTGAAACCACCACCTTTCACTCAGAAGATAGCCAATTTTCATTTTCCCTTTGGACTTCTATTGTGGAAATAAGAAAAAAGTTCCAATGATTCCACAAAAACATCGCTTACAACAATGTTTTCGTCACTTTCGTAAACAAGTGGTAAGCAATGGCTAATCCATACATGATGTCCTCAGTTGCATTGCGAATTGCTCACATATTCAGCATTTGACGACATGATAAATTTGGAGAGTGGCATTTTACCATCAAACTGCATATTTTTCGGCATATTTCTTACAATTTTAATTTGGTGAGTAATTAGCACAAATTCTCTCAATTTTCCAGAATTTGATTTCAGAAGCTATGATCACAACTGAATTAATGGAAAGCGATTGTAATGTGTATGTTAGACAGAGTCCTCTCTGATTCAGATTTATTATTAATTTATTTACGCGTTTGACATACAAATAAAAAGGGATAACAGTGGAATGAAACCACAAGCCGTGCGTACAATTTGACGCCCATTTAGACATAGCCTAAAATTCGGCACACATTTTACTCAAGACTACAAATACAGAGTGTTTATAAAAGCAAGCACTGGTAGAAGTTGTAACAAAATAAGCCATAACTGAACAAAAAACATGAGAGCTCGTATCCCCACAATCACAGCCGTGAAGGTACACAAATAAAAACGGATTAGAGTTCACTCGAACGCAACGAACTATAATTTGAACTCCAATACCAGGGAACAAGGACTGTTTTTGATCAATTGTTATGTAAGAAAGAAAGACTGTTTCGTGTGAGTGGGTATATGTTTATTTTGAGTGCATTTATTGTGAAACAAGCAGAATCCTAGTTTAGGCAGTTTTTTGCCTGTGTTTGTGTTTGAAGGTCAGACAAACAATACACTTCACGGGAAATGTTCATTGTTAGGCTTGGTTTGCCTGTCGTGATTGTATTGTGTAGTCCTTTTAGGATGACAGAGTTATTTTTATCTCACTTGATAAAGCAGGACATTTAGCCCTGGAAACGTCGTGTTTGTTTGTTGTAATAAAAACTTTTGAATTATTTTATTACAACAAACACAGAGTATTACTAGTTCCTAAAATACGTTAGGTGAACAACTCAATGATTTATATGTTAATATACATAATTAAAATCATACGATGTGGGTGCGTGCGTGCGTGTTTGTACCTCTACTCCTCTGGAACCAAAGCACCTACACTGATGGGAGTAGGACCAAACGAATGATAATTAAATTGCGCTTTTAATGGGCCTATTTTCATCGCTGTAACTTGATATTATCACGCTCAAATATGCGAAAGAACCTGAAAAAGTAACGTCAAAGTTTTTTTAACCCTCTTCATGTTTGGTCATGACGTCATAGTTTGTTCATGAAAATCTCCTCGAGCAAAGAGGCATGATCTGGAGCGCAGCGAGACGCAGCCGAATGAGCCGAAAAAAATAACCTAAATGGACAACGCATTTTGCAACACACCACGAAAAGCTCTTAAAATTAGTTTTATATTAACTGACTTGATGCATGGAAAAATCAAACTAATAGATTTGGTTTTAAAACTATGTCAAACATTCGTGTTTCTGAAGCACGGAGTTGCGTGGATTGAACGAGCAAAGCGAGCGATTTTCACATAAACTAAACCTTTTTAATGTGTGTTTCGCTTTGCTCTATCAACTTTCATCTCTCACCTACGTAGGGGATTACATCTGACGTTTCTCCAAGTAAGAGATCACCAGAAAGCGAAGTCATAAGACGCCCATGGAAAAATTTTTACTGGTCAGGAAGTAAAGAACCATATTCTTAAAATAAGTAAAACAAGCAAACCCATATAAAGTGTATACTAACACTAATTACAAGTGGTGTGTGGTTCTTGGTGGTTACATCGATTCAGTCACGTTTCTGAGGAAATATTTGCGCTGATTGAGTGAGCGAAGCGAATGAAAATCAGCGTTTGTCATCAGAAACAGCTCTTTTCTGATAAATAGCTTGATCTTAACTTTTTACTTGACTCCTTGAAAAATAATATTGAGCTTCTCTCGAGATAACCGATATCGCATACTACACTGATATAATTTGCTTGATAGTTTTTTATGTGGAAGGTCTGTCTGTATCATAAGTGTTGCAGCAAGAAATCTCCTCTAGCGCAGCGAGGATGGTGGAAGGAAGGAAGGATGGATGGAAGGAAGGGTGGACCTGAATGTGCATCAACTGACTTGATGCATGGAAAAAACATACTCATAGACCTGGTTTTAAAAGGACGTCATTTTCTTGGATTCTGAAGCACGGAAACATTGTTGTTTCTGAAGCTCTGAAAACCCATTCTGAGGAAATGTTTGCGCTGATTGAGTGAGCGAAGCGAACGAAAATCAGCGTTTGTCATCAGAAACAGCGCTTTCCTGAAAAATTGCTTGATCTTTTTGCTTGCCTCCTTGGACGTAAAAAAATAATATTGACATTCTCTCGAGATAACCGATATCGCATACTACACTGATATAATTTGCTTGATCGTTTTTTTATGTGGAAGGTCTGTCTGTATAATAAGTGTTGCAGCAAGAAATCTCCTCGAGCGTAGCGAGACGACGCGGAATGAGCGAGCGACTCCGCTAGTTATGTAGATCATATGACGTGCGTGCGTGCGTGCGTGTTTGTACCTCTACTCCTCCGGAACCAAAGTACCTACAAAAATGGGAGTAGGACCAAACGAAAGATAATTTAATTTTGCTTTTAATAGGCCTATTTTCATTGCTGTAACTTGATATTATCACCCTCAAATAAGCGAAACACCCTGAAAAAGTAACGTCAAAGTTTTTTTTTAACCCTCTTCCTATTTGTTCATAGTTTGTTCATGAACCTCCACGAGCAAAGGGAGATGATCTGGAAAAGGATGCACGGACGACGTATTTTGCAACACACCACATGTACAACTTAAAATTGGTTTTATACTAACTGACTTGATGCAGGGAAAAATCAAAACAATTGCTTTGGTTTTAAAACGGTGTCAAACATTCGTGTTTCTGAAGCACGGAGGTGCGTGGATTGAACGAGAAAAGCGAGCGATTTCCACGTAAAGTAAACCTTTTGAATGTGTGGCTCGCTTTGCTCTCGCAATCTTTCATCTCTCACCTTCGTAGGAGATTGATTCTGACGTTCCGCAAATGTTTCTCCAAGTGAGAGATCATCAGAAAGTGTAGTGATGGAAAAATCTGTACTGAGCAGTGTCGCATTTTGCGGTTGAAACGCTTCATTTTCGGTCCTCCCTACAGAGAGATTGTTGATCGCTTCATCCCCGGTTTTGCTTACTAACGGTAAGTATCTCATTCGACCTTGGCTTCTTAATTAATAAAAATTCGACCATATGTCAATTTTTCATCGCTAAAGCTTGAGTTTGTTTTCTTAATATTTCATTTGTACTTGACTGCTTGCGTTATTTTTATTTTTACCTTAAAACCATTGATTCAAAGAAAAACATTGTTTCTTGTCAAACTTATATGTTAATTTTTCTTTCCTGTTAAATACTTCTTCGTGTCGTCACCAATCGGGATGTTCCTGGTCTGACGCCTTACCCCGCGTGACGTGTGTTTTTCTTCGTGTCGTCACCATCGGATGACGTGTGTGCGAGCTGCTCCATGTTAGTCTCAAGTCAGTTTGTCCTCCCGTGCTGAAATTACGACGTCTAGCTCGTATGCCGCTATCCATCGCCGCCTAAAACCTCCATTGGACTGCCCGACTCACTATCAGGACTCATGATGGCAAAGATTCTTCAAATTAAGGTAAAATAAGTTTGCTTATTTCCAGTATTTCGGGGAAAATTATTAGTCGCATGCCGGCCTTGTTGACGCCTCCGGCGTGTTCAATGAAATTGATTCTGCGTTCGACGATATTAGCGTAATACTGATAAATGTGAAAGACTACCAACTCTATTGCGAGTTGAGCAGTAGCTTGGAGGGGCGTAGGTAACGAAAAATAGTAGATTGAAGCTCTGTGCCTAAAATGACTATTTCTAACCACGTTTCCCAAATTATGATTTTGCAGTTCCAAGTGTACTTCCCCGTTTAGCCTTTCTCGTAGTGAGGATTCAACATTACGTTTTCAACTAGGCATTTTAATCAAGCAACGCAATGACTTTGGCAAGGCTATTGCGCCTAGGAAATAATCCGTCATAACTGGTGTTACCCGTGCTAATCCCACGTGCAGTTCATATTGTGGATGGCTTCGCCGCAACACTCAATCAATTCTGTATAGCAATCAAATTTTCCAGGGTGTTGGACTGGGAGCATCCAACCTGTAGCTTCATGTGTATTTGTTATCCACGAGAATAATAGCTGTAACTTTTGTCCCTAATTATTGTGTAATTCATTTGTCCGCCACTGAATTGTTCATTGTACTGTTTTGG
>JAHWFP010222749.1:7798-19457 GCA_023313725.1 Lithobius niger | reverse complement strand
GGTGTAACCTTATGTACGTTCACAGTCCTATGAAAGTAGTGATATCAATCTAAAACCAAAATTGGTAGAAAAGCCCGCCAAGTTTCCAAAAACGGTCGGCCTTTGAAGGTAGTGATATCATTCCACGAGGGAAAGGCCACCAAGGTTAATCCTATTAGCCATGTTAATCGCACATACTAATAGTTCGAAAGTTAAATGAAAACTTGAAGATTGCTACCGCTAGTAGCAATCTTCTAGTTTTCATTTAACTTTCGAACTATTAGTATGTTCGATTAACTTGGCTAATAGGATTAACCTTCGCGGCCTTTCCCTAGTGGAATGATATCACTACCTTCAAAGGCCCACCGTTTTTGGAAACTTGGCGGGTTTTTATACCAGTTTTGATTTTGGGTGGATCTAGACACATGCTATTGTGTCGCCGCCAACTAACAGTAGATCATCCCATTGTAGACATCCGATTGTTAAAAATTGATTGTTAATGATAAAAAGGCGGCTCACTAGCAGACATGTGTCTGTTAACTGTAAGCAACTGAAAGCATATTTTGGCATGTTGAGGATAAATCCCAATGCGACAGAAATGTTTCAAATTGTGGAAAATGTAAGGGGAAGGGTCAGAGATTAAGAAAAACTAAAAATTAAAGGATGAGTGTCCACCACTCATAGAGAAAGATGCGTCAATAACGTTGTTTTTATGTTACTGTCTAGCTTAGCTGTCTAGCTAGCTAGCTGTAGCTGACTAGCTAATAAGAGTTTTCCCATGTTAAATCCCATAGACTTTTTGCTCATGCCTAGCGCAAAATTAAGAAGGCCTACGTACCTGAACTTTTGCACACGAATGCATGGTGATCTGGGGATGGTCCTTTTGTTGGTTTGGGGGTTGTAGGGGTCAGGACAAATGCGTGGGAGGGTTTTGAAATTCGCCGCCAGGGAAATTAAATTTCGTTTCTTTTCCAACTTGTAACCAAAAATTTCAAGCAACAATGGCTTGAACAATCAACACTGGTCCTTAGATTAATTGTAAAAGCCTGGACGAACAAAAAACTGAACCGTAACGAAGGACAAAATAAGGAAACATTAACGTTTCCGTGGATTGCGTAAGAATAAAGGGATGCATGATGGTTACGCAACAATACGAGCATCGACGAGCTAACGGGGTTTTTGTTAATAACCCAAAAATAAAATGCTTCGCCGTCCGCTGTTTTAGTAACAGCGACCATGTCAACGAAATCGGGAACAATTTTGGGGAAGATGCAGGGAAACAAAACAACTGTAGGGGATGCGCTGATTGAGTGAGCGAAGCGAACGAAATCAGCGATTGTTAGCCAGTGTATGCAAAAATGGGATTGAAGATTATAAATGTGAAAATTTATAGAAATGAAATTCTTCTATAAAAAAGGTACACATGAAGATAAGATGGTGAAACCTCATGTACGTTCACAGTCCTATGAAAATTGTGATATCCACCCAAAACCTAAACTGGTAGAAAAACCCACCAAGTTTCCAAAAACGGTCGGCCTTTGAAGGTAGTGATATCATTCAAGCAGGGAAAGGCCGCCAAGGTCAATAGCCAAGTTAATCGCACCCAATAATACTTTGGACGTTAAATGAAAACTTGAAGATTGCTACAACGAGTAGCAATCTTCAAGTTTTCATTTAACTTTCGAACTATTAGTCGGTGCGATTAACTCGGCTAATAGGATTGACCTTGGCGGCCTTTCCCTGGTTGAATGATATCACTACCATCTAATGCCGACCGTTTTTGGAAACTTGGCAGGTTTTTCTACCAGTTTTGGTTTTGGGTGGATAATAACAAACTGCACTCAATATGAGCGTGAGCGTCTACGTCTGTGGCGCGACTGAGTGGCCTGGTGTGAAGGCTGCCGTACAAACCAATGCTACACTACGAGTGGAGCCACAGACATGGCGGCGTTCGGCAGCGGGAGCCGGCCACTGTACGCGTCTGTAGTGCATAGCTCGTCTGTGGCGCCACAACCACACGTGTGAACACTCTTCTAAGCTCCGCTACAAGTTGCACTTCTTGGGAGGCCGCTGAGTGGCGACGTGTGAAGGCACCCTTAGGCTCGCTTCACACGATGCCACTCAGTGGCGCTTTTGAGAAGCGCCACTAGTAGCAGAGCATAGAACAGAGTAAAGGTGTTCACATGTGTGCCGCCACAGACGCGCTAGGTGCCACAGAATATCAACGTACCGCTACCAAAGAAGCGCCATTGAGTGGCTGTAAGGACCCTTAGAGTGCAAACGTTGCGCCCGCACTCTTCCTTTCCTAAATCGACTGCAGCCGGGACGTCGGGAAGGCTAAAAATTGCAGGGTGTAAACCAGATTTTCTGGTTCCGGGTTCACTAAATCTGCCGACATGTGTATTGAATTTGCGAAAATGTGCCGACTCTTTGCATACACCTGCTAGTGATACCGATGTACTTCAAGTACTTCACAAGTACTTCACAAGTACTTCATAAAGTATCTTACCCTTAAAACAATAATTTTCTGCATGGTTTAACGCTTTTCCTAGCAGAAGCATAAATATTCGTACCCTGTAGTTCCATGTTTGGGTGCTCTGATGTCAGAGAGAGAAGTCAGATGGGCTAACAACTTGTAATCTCAAAATGCTGAGGTATTTTCTTTTATACCTACGTCCTGGTTAGTTATATAAATACGGTTGCCTTTTGGACTTACATGTCAGACTGCCTGAGCGGGGAATTGAACCCACGACCTATGAGACCAAAGGCGTAAGTCCTACCACTGAGCCACACTGGCACGGCCTCAGTGGCAGGACTTATGCCTTTGGTCTGAAAGGTCGCGGGTTTAATTCCTCGTTCAGGTAGTCTGACATATAAAGCCAAAAGGCAACGTAAATAGGTTTGATCCGGATTTATTTAATCCTTTTTCGAGCCCTACCTTTCCATCCTGTTTAGGTGTACAAGAGTCAGCCGGAAAGAATAGTATCTTCAGCGTTGCACGTGCATGGTAGTTTGCACGCCGTGCATGGTATAGTTTGCTAGTCTGCAACTGAAGGCTGCATTAGTTTCTAGCTAATAAAAACAAATTTATTGTTAATTTTGCCGACTGACCCAGTAGTATTCGCGGAGTGTGACACTCCCTTGCATCTCTCCGTAAAATCGTTCCTGACTGCAGCGCAGCTAAAGTAAGGAAAAATGTGCAAACGAAGGGGAAATGGGAAATAATGGGATGAAAAAGTAAAGAATCGTGTAAATCAAAAGTGATCATCCAGGAAGAAAGATGACCAAAGTTGGATAGGTTTACTTTTCTTCACTTATATTATAAGGAAGCACATAATTTATCCATCGAAGATATCTCCCCTTCCCCCCACCACCTTCTGATCGTCCAGGCTCCCAGTTTATTAGTAAAGTTGGATTTCTTTATTTAGTTATATATTTTCCTGGAAGCTGTACTAATGATCTTCCTAACAATCCGTAATTAACGGAAATAATATTTACTAGAGGTGTAATAAACGTGTGTATGCAAGATTCTTTAATCAGTATTTTGCGTATACAGGCTAACAAACACTGATTTTGGGTCAGTTCGTTCACTCAATCAGCACGTCTCCCTTACCTTCATAAAACCACCTTCCCCCTCGCCCTCTTGTCTGCAGTGATAGCGTGGTGACACCGAATTTTTATTACGGTGACTGTGAAGAAATGCTTCTTTCCGGTTTGGCATTGTGCAGCTGTCACTCATGTTTAATTCCATGGTTCATTGATATTAAGTTTCTTTATGCCTATTTTGTGCACGCAGGATGACAAGCGCTGATTTTCCGTTCGCTTCACTCACTCAATCAGCGCATCTCACTTACGACTGTAAACCCTTTTTCCCTCTTGCCTTGCTTTTCCCCCGTGCTTTTCTGCTGGATCCCGGGCCATGTTGGGATAGGTGGAAATGAGCAAGCGGATTCTGCAGCCAAAGGGGCCCTTTCTGGCCCTCTCGGAAGGGATCTCAGCCGTGTTCCCTCGGACGCTTTTCCAACACTGCGTCTAAGGTTACACGCTTTTTGGCAAGCCTCGTGGGATGGACAGGACGGCAATAAATTACGAGCTATTAAAGGCACTGTTGAGGAATGGCACTCGGCGTGTCGCCGCAGTCGCCGTGAGGAGGTGGTGTTGGCCCGTTTGCGCATTGGTCACACTCGACTTACTCACTGTTTCCTTTTGCGGGTGGTTGACCCTCCTGAATGGTATTGGTGTCGGCGGCCACTTACGGTCCGGCACTTCCTTGTTGATTGTTGCCATCTTGATGGTTTTCGTCGTCGTTTCCATCTTCCACATGACATTGTGCGTCAATTGGGCGATAAGTCTGTCCTCCTGTCCGGTGTTTTTCAATTTTTGCAGGAGGTACAGATGTATGACAAGATTTAGGTTAGGGGTTTGAATAATATCTCTGTAATGTGTGGTGCAGTGGCAACCCGGACCACTGCACTGTGACTGAGGTTGGCGCTAATGACCAAGCTGTCGACGCACCATTAAGCCTCATCCCCCCCCCCTCTTGCCTTCAGTGTCAGCGTGGGCGGCATTTTAAAACGTCCAAGAAAATAATTATGACAATACCCTTTATCTGGCGTTTGCATTGTTGTTGTTCAGCTCGTTAAGCTTTTGATACTGGCGTTTGCTGATTTACATTGTTTCCTAATAACAATGTTTAAAACAATGTAAAACAATGTAACTGCTCATTCGGGGCCCCGTAGCTCCGTAATGGAACGACCAATCGAAATTCTGACTTAAGGTGCAAAACTACACCACGGTAGCTGTCCATAGACACCATCCGGACGGGTGTAATAAACGTACGTATGCAAAATTCTTTAATCAGTATATTGGATCATAAAACCTTCTTCCCCCTTGCCTTCTTGCCTTTATATTATTCCTATTTTGTGCATGCTGGATGACAAACGCTGATTTTCGTTCGCTTTGCTCACTCAATCAGCGCATCTCCCTTACCACTGTAAACCTTTTGCACTGTGAAGAACTGCTCATTTCCAGGCTATGCTGACTTGTTGAAAAACGGCGATTTTAAAACGTCCTAAAGGTCAAAGGGTTTTTAGCGAGCGTTAACCGAACCCGGTCATCTGCCCGACGAAGCCCTAAGGCCCTATGTCTGCAACACCCGGAATGGATTCTCAGGAGGTCACCCACCCAAGTACCACCCACCCACCAACCCAAGTACCAAAACGTCCTAGAAAATATTTATGACAATAGTCTTTATCCTGGCGTTTGCATTGTTGTTGTTCTGCTCGTTAAGTTTTAATAGTGCTGTTTGCTGATTTACATTGTCGCCTAATAACAATGTTTAAAACAAAGTAAAACAATGAAATTGCTCATTCGGGGCCCCGTAGCACGTTCAGGGCAATGGCGGCCGACGTTTATGAGTTATTATGTGAATGCAGAGAAAATGGGATAATTACTGATAAGGACATTCAGTCAGGGCAAGTTACGAAAGGAATTTTTAATGCAGTCTGTGTAGAAGCCAGACGGAGAGGAATATCGATTGAGGATTTGCGTCAATTTGGACTAGAAGAGGAATACCGAGATATTGACATGGAGAATGTTGAAAATGGCAGAAAAGAGAAGGGTAGCAACAACAATGAAGTAAATTGTAACAATAAGGACAATGATGATAATGGCAATAGCAGTGGTGTAAATGCAAACGAGGGATGTGAAAAAGGAGTTGAAAAGGACAAAGCTAAAAGTTCTTACAGCCGTGTTGTGTCAAACTCGGTAAATCAAGATAAGCAAGATACTTTGACTTATGTACGTGAAATTTTTCGTAGTGAGCGGAATGAACGTAATGGAGAAGACCAGCAAGCAAGACCGAGGCAGCACTCACGTCAAGTGATGAACTTAAAACGCCTATACGAAGGCAGTCTTAATAACGTTAAAATGGTGCGATCGGTTGTGTTTATGTGCCATGGGGCTGGACGTCCGTACTTATCGATACAGATCCATTCAGCTGCGGCGGCGGTAGTTGGTCCGGATGCTGTAGAAGCTGTTTGCAACCTTAGGGCTGGCCACGTCTTCCAGGTTGTTCTGAAAAATGCAGCAGCAAAACGCAAGCTACTCCAGGCTACAGTGAAAATAAATGGTTTCCAAGTTGATATCTGTGACTTTCATGAGGATTTAATAGAAGCCAAGCTGCACTGGCTTCCATACGAAGTTACTGCTCAAGATGTCAGTGCGGCAGTTAGACGTTTTGGAGACCTAATGTCTCACTCGTTTGAAAAATTGACGGCGGGAGGGCGATATGTGTGTGATTTAGGTGTGCGTCTCGTGAAAATTAAGCTTCGTGAAACTGTCACGATGGACGATGTTCCTGAAATTTTGTATGTGCGAGGAATTCCTGCGTTGGTTGTGGTGGCAGACCGCGCGCCACGTTGCCTGCGTTGCGGAATTCGTGGGCACTTCAGCCGCGCATGCGCGAGTGTGGAGTGCGGCGTGTGCGGGTGCTACCGTGACCCGCGCGATTTATGTCCTCATTTGCGTGCCCAATCGATTGCTGAAGCGCAAAAGAACAGCGTAATGAGTAATGTTGTACCAGTCTGTAGTGCTGAGTCAAATGGTGTAGCGCAGCAACAGCAGCAAGGCGTACTTACTGAAGCAGCTTCAACGATTCCAATAGTGCATCTAGTAGAAGAGCATCCAAATATTTCAGTGCATGCAGCTCCGTCTACATCAAGCACAGTCGGTACCAACGCAACAACAACATGCGCGGGCGAAGTCATCGAAGGCACTAGCAGTGAATCAGAGGGAATGCAGTTAGTAGCGCCACCAAGCAAGAGGAAGCGTGCAAATAGACGAAAAAAGAAGCAACCAGTAGAAGAAGAATGTGTGAGGCAAGAGCCATCGAGAAAAGTTGTAAGTGACGAAGCAATTTGTCACGGTGTTTTGCCACAAGTGTTGCGTTCTGCGCCATGCAGTAAGCAGCAAGCTTCACACGATACATTGCTACATGAGCAGCAAATGTGTTGCACGCATAAAGAGTTGCAAGATAGTGAGCAAGAAATGTCACATATGTCCAAAGATGTGACAGGAGAAGTGATGCTGAATGAGCTCCAAAACACGTCACGTGTAGAGTCAGCTGTGTTGGAGCACGAGTCATCATCAGTGTTACCTGTCCAAGAGCTGTACCTTAGTCCGAATCAAAGTCTTGATTCTCTAAGGATAAGTTTAGGTTCAAGTACAAGTGCATATGAAAGTGAAGTACAAGGTTTGCAGTTGCAACAAGAATTATTTGAAGATACAATGAGTCAATCTGCAGCTGCTGTGGCAAAAGTCATGCAAGCATCAGAGTCAGCTGCTCTGCGGGTGGGAATAGAGAAGGATGAGTCAATGTGAGTAAAATGTGTTGTAGGCAAATTTTGTACAAACAAGGTCTAGTGTAATTTAACCTAACTTAAATTCGTTTGCCCTTTTGCGCTAGGGTCATGGAATGCAAGAGGCCTAAATGGTAAAATACACGAAATAGAAAATTTGTTAGGGCATGTTGACATTTTAGGAGTGCAGGAAGCGTATGCTAGCAATACCATACCAGGCATCCCGAAAGTAGATTGTATTGCATCACACTCGAATTCTAAAGTTAGAATTTTTATCAAATGGAAAGTACCGTACCTTAGCATAGTTTTTAAGCGTGTGCGTGAAATAGACGCATGTGCTATCAAAGTGTGGATGAGCAACAGGTGGGTGACTGTGGTCTTCTTACATGCCTCACAACGAGTTCTTGGTGGGACTTGGCAGACATGGTTGAGTCAATTTCAGCCACCTTGCATAATTGCTGGCGATTTCAATGCGCATCACTTTGCGTGGGGTTCTACACATTGTGATACAAGGGGTCGTCGGCTCGTGCAGGTTATTACTTCTTTAGGTCTAGCAGTGGTTCACAATAAAATGCCAACATTTGTGCGCATGCAAGCTGGAAGGCAGCAAGAGTCGGCGATTGATCTCTTTCTCTGCTCACCAGAGATTGCTGACGCCTTCACCTTTATTGTCTCCGATGATCTTCGAGGAAGCGATCATTTTCCGATTGCTCTCCTTCCAGTTACTATTGGTCATTTTACGTCATCCAAGCTTCCTAAGAACAAGAGACCGAATGTAGACAATGAAAATTTCAGCGACTGGTGCAACAAGTTGGTTCCTGTCAAGAATCAGAAGTTGCACTGTCGGACAGGGCGTGCTAAACCAATTTGGTGGACTGCTGTGTGCACTAAGGCAGTCAAAGATAGGCGCCTTGCGTATCGCCGATGGAAGCGCTGCCCGAATGACGAAACGTGGCTCATTTACAAAGGTACGGCGCAAGAGTCAGCATACATATTGCGTAAGGAAAAGGCCCAGTACGGCACAAGGATTTGCGCTGCGGTTGCCTCCACTGGCACAATAACGCAGGCATGGCATGCACTTCGACCACAAGATGCTAAAGGTACTGTAGCATGGGCTTATGAGCTGCTACCGTCGGGAGATCCGAGTAGCACAGTGTTAACAGGTGAATCATTGGCTAATGCATTTAATGCGAGATTTGCGAGCGTATACTCGTTACCGAGTGGTGCGGAACCGCCAACTGTCACGTTCATACCGTTACAAGGGACTGAATCTGATAGACCTTTTCATATTTCTGAGTTTCGCAGGGCATTAGCCAAATGTAAGCCAACGAGTGCTACGGGTATAGATGGTGTTTCGTACGCTAACCTAGGCTCTCTGTCAAATCAGGACACTTCGAACTTCCTTCTGTATTTGCAAGAGCTTTATGATGGTGCGCCGCTGCCTCCATCATGGCTATTTACTGTTCTAATACCAGTTCACAAACGAGGCAGCAAACGCTCGGATCTAAGGAATTTCAGACCAATTGCGCTGCTTTCCTGTGCACGCAAGGTATATGAGCGCATGCTAGTCTACCGTCTAAATTGGCACATGGAATATTACAACTGTCTGTCAAACATCCAATTCGGTTACAGGTCAGGGAGGAGCGCGCAGGACGCAATCCTATATCTCCTGACCAGTATTAGAGAGGCTTGGGCACATGGTCTCGTGGTTGTAGCTGTATTTTTGGACATACGAGCAGCGTATGACACTGTAAGCATGGCTTGGGTGGAAGCATCCTTAACCAGCATGGGTGTTGGGAGTAAGTTGTCTGGTGCTGTGCTAGCTCTCCTTGCAAAGAGAGTGTTTGCGACAAAAGTTAATGGTCACTGGTCTTCTCAAGAAAGCACTGACCGAGGGCTGCCGCAAGGTAGCTGTCTCAGTCCAGTGCTTTTTGCAATTGCCATAAATGAAGTTTTGGAAGAGATGCGGTATCATATGAACATTGTGTGTTACGCCGATGATGTGGCAGTGTGGTTTGTTGGAAGTGACACTGACGTACTAGCATGGCTTGCCCAGGGCGCTGTAGAGCGTATTGAGCATGCCTTGGCGAAACGAGGTCTTTCGTTGTCACCAGCAAAAACTGAGATCGTTTTATTCTCTCGCATCAGAAACGTATGTTGTGCCTCACTGCAGATTAAGGTAGGAGGGATTTTAAACCACCCAACGAACTGCGTGAGGTATCTTGGTGTTTGGTTAGATAGTGGTCTACGGTGGACAGAGCACACAAGAGTTCTGAGAGAGAGGTTGGAGCTCCGCCTTCCAGTCTTGCAAGCACTGACACACTACCACGACATTCCAAGAAAACACCTGTTAGCAGCTTATCGTGCACATGTTAGAGCAACCTTAGATTTCCACCTCCCTTTCCTTGTAGGAGCAAAACGGCAACTGAACAGTTTACAAGTTGTAATTAATGAGAGTCTACGAACAGTGACAGGTTGTCTTGTTACAACTCCAGTACAGAGTCTCTGGGTGGAGGCCTGTGATCCACCAGTACATCTTCGGGCTGATGATGGGTTAGTGATGCTGTGCCTACGGAATATCTGTAGAGGCTCACAGGACCCTGTCTCGAAGATTCTGTATGATTACATTTCTCTGAATGTAGAGGAGTGTGAGAAGCTTGGTGTTGCAGGCCGAGGGGTGAATCTTCTTCGTGATCCTTTTCTTTGTCCACTTCTGAGTGTCACATCTGTGCATCCTCATTGCCCGTGGGTATGGTGCCCTGAATTAGATAGTGTGTTCACTAGGAAGAGTGTACAAGCGTGCCGTATTTTTTGTGATGCATCTTTTCGCGCGGAAACGATGACTGGAGGAATTGGAGTATGGATACCAGACCTGAAACTGCGGCTCCAGAGAAGCTTTACTGATGTCTCATCGAGCTATGTTTGTGAGATGGCAGCAATATCCATAGCTCTTGATATTGCGACCGACTATGAGCTTCTAGACTTCAGGATCCTTACAGACTCGAGAGCATCAGTTATGGCGCTGAGAGGAGCGATAGCATCTCTGTCTGTATCGGATCCGTTGCAGTACAGTATCTGCTGGAAGCTATGGACTGCATTACAATCTGGTTTTCCAGCAATTGAGTGGGTAAAAGGGCATACTGGTATCGAAGGCAATGAGGAAGCAGATGAGATGGCAAAACAAGCTTGCATGCTGAGTGATAAGATCATAACTATAACGCCTTCCATGGCGACAGCAAAAAATAAGCTCCGATCCTGGACGTTGAAGCGCTGGAATTTGGAGTGGGCAAATGCGCAGACAGGTAGGGCACTGTTCCGGATCTGTCAGACTAGTGCCTGTGAGTCACCCTCAATGCTCTGCCCTACTGGAAAGCCAGATTAGTCTCACGGCTGAGGACTGGACATTGTTTGCTGCAGTCACATAGGAAAAGAGTGGGCTGGAGCCAGACTTCAGCCTGTTTGTGTGGTGAAGAGAGCACTGTCTCGCATCTGTTGCTACACTGTCCCTTATGGCAGAGTGAACGGCAAATACTATCGCTTTGGATTAAGAACGGAACAACAGCAGATGACCTACTTGCAGTCACTGGCCGTGCAGAGGATTTAGTTCGGCTCAGCAGCATTGCGAAATTTGTTAAGGCAACGCGCTCCATCATTTGAGTCATCCTTTGTTTGTTCCCCCTGTAAATCAGAATTATTACTGAATCTGTGTTTGTATAGGAAGTAACCGGCAATTTGAGTGATTTTTGTGGTTTCTGTGGTTTTTGTGGTTTCTGTGGTAGTGGTCTTAGTGTTGCTTGTTGATAGGTATTGTAATGTTGTTTTGGAGTGGGCGCATGGCTTAGGGCCAGGGCTCACAATAAAAAAAAAATGCAATGCTCCCCGTAGCACCGTAATGGAACGACCAACCGAAATTCTGACTTAAGGTGCAAAACTACACCACGGTAGCTGTCCATAGACACCATCCGCACCATCGCACACCAACTATTAACGGAGGAAATGCAGGAACAAAATTCGTGAAAGTTGGCCGTGGTAGACAATATTAATATACTAGTTGTGCCCGTGCGCATGCTGCGCACCCAAACCCCCCCCCCCCCCCACCTCCCGCCAGGTGTTTGGTCTTCGGTTTTAAATTTATCAAACCGACGACCGAACATGTAAATGGCTCCCACATTATTATGCCCCCTTCCCTACAATTACTTTAACACCCAATCCACACACTCCTGCCCCCTCCTGAATTCGCATACGTGTCCCCCCATACAAGCTTGCCTGCCTCCCCCTCCCCGAAAACGTCGCCCCGTGACATTCTCCCGTTGGTACAGCCC
>JAHWFP010222747.1:26046-40039 GCA_023313725.1 Lithobius niger | reverse complement strand
CTCAGGGAAAATCAAACTGTAAAGGAGTGTCTTCATATGATGAAACGGGCCTCGTCGTTTCAACGGGACAGCCTGAACTGGTCATCGCGGCTCCTTTTAAACTCTGTGTTTCGGAAGAGGGATGCACTGCTCGAAACGGCGTCAAACATCCCCACGGACGTTGCCGGCCAGTTACGGTTGACACCAATTCACGGGTCGACGGAGGTGTTCGGAGGAAAACTACTTCAACTGGCACCAGAACTGAAAGAGAAGACCAGACCACCCCACGCGGGGACTTCGGGCACCAGAGGGAATCGAATGAGGACCAGGCCTTCAAGCAGGAATTTTCCCAACTACCCGCACTACACCCAAGATGGTAAGGAGAGGGGCTTTGGGAGAGGTGAGAGGAGAACGGACCTGCAGCCCTTTCGAGACAATCCCGGGCAACAGAGAAGCAGAGGACAAGGAGGGAGACAGAGAGGTAGAGGCGCGTCCCGAGGGAGAGGGAGGAGAGCCAGCAGCAAACCTTGACGCCCACCCCGGGCAGTCTCTCCCCACTCACTGTCAGGTGGGGGGGAGACTGGCGAAACACCTCAGCAACTGGGAGAGGATTACGGACGATGCATTCATCCTGGACACAATCAAGTTCGGGTATCACCCCCCCCTAAGCTCGTCTCCAAGGCTCTCCGACAAGGCGCCTGGGATGGCGTGTCAGACCGTCAAGACCCCGGAACTCCGCATGGAGGTGGAGAAGCTTCTTCTGAAAGGGGCCATCGAAGAATCTCCTCCAGGTTCCAAAGGCTTCTGGAGCCCGGTGAGGGTCATCCCGAAGAAAGGCGGGGGGACCCGGCTGATTTTCAACCTTCGTCTGCTGAATCGCCATATCCTGAAAGAGAAATTCAAGATGGAGACGATCGGGAGGATCCGCGAAGCACTGCGGAGCAAGGAATACACGGTCTCTCTAGACCTCGAAGACGCGTACCTCCACGTACCACTACACCCCGCAGTTCGACACCTCTTCCGGTTCCTGTGCGAAGGAACATCGTTTCAATTTACAACCCTGCCATTCGGGTTGTCTACAGCGCCGCAAGTCTTCACCCGGATCCTGCGTCCTGTTCTCGCGACACTTCACCAGGAGATGATAAAAGTACACGCGTACTTGGACGATTGGCTACTCCGCCACCTGTCGCCGAACGTGCTTATTGTCCAGATGAACAGGTGCGTGCAGTTGTTTCATGCGCTCGGACTGGGGATAAACTGGAAAAAGTCAAGACTTACCCCCAGCCAAATTTTCGTGTTCCTCGGGGTAGATTTCAACTTGGTAACGTGCAAGGTCCGGCCCTCACAAGAGAGAGTGGAGAAAACAGTAGCCTCACTACGGAACCTCCACACCAGGACGGAAACGTCAGCAAAGGAACTCGCATCGACAATCGGTATGTTAGATTCCAATGCAACATTGGTGCCACTGGGCCGGTGGAGAGTGAAACCCATCCACTGGTTCAGAAAAGAAGATTGGAACCCAAGGCAGTCTTGGAACGACGTGATACTCTTTCACGAATTCCCAGACATGACATGGTGGATGTCAGAGGAAAACCTCCAGGTGGGTGTACCTTTGAAGGAAGAACGTCCGGAGTTACTCCTATTCTCGGATGCGTCATCCACAGGGTGGGGAGCCCATCTAGGAGATTGGACAGTGGCAGGAATTTGGACGCCAGCGGAATGCGGTCTACACATCAACGTGTTGGAATTGAGGGCTGTCAGGAACGCAGTTCACTGTTGGAAAAAGGAAATCTCGGGAATGAACATCGGTGTGATGTCCGACAACTCTACAGCGGTAGCCTACATCCGTCGGGGAGGGGGGACACACTCCAAAACCTTGATGCAGGAGACGTCGCTACTAATGCAACTCTGCGAGGACTTCAGGATCACTCTGATTCCCAGACACATTCCAGGGAGGCTCAATGTTTGGGCCGACGAGCTCTCCAGGAAGAACGAAATGCCAACAACGGAATGGAAACTCGACCCAAATGTGTGTCTTGGTCTTTTTGCAACATGGGGAACCCCGATGGTCGACCTATTCGCAACAAGAAACAACTCGCAGTTGAGGAACTTTGTGTCCCCCTTCCCGGACCATCTAGCATGGGCGACAGATGCTTTTTCCATTCCATGGAAAGGGATGGATGCTTACGCGTTCCCACCTTTCTGCCTTCTCCAACTCGTTCTGAACAAGATCAGAGAGGATTCAGGTTCATACATTCTTGTTGCACCGTTGTGGCCAGCCGCGACGTGGTTCCCAGACCTACTAGAACTGGCGAAAGAAGATCCGATTCATCTCCCAGTAACCCCCCGATTCCTGTCTCAAAACCGCGGGAGGACGATCCACCCGTCCCCAGAGGTGCTTCATCTTCACGGGTGGAGACTTTAAGGGGACACCTGACGCGTGAAGGTTTCTCAGAGGAGGTCACGAACAGACTCCTTCAGTGCGTCCGGAGCTCGACAGTTAAGATGTATGAAAGCAAATGGAGACGCTGGTTCAAGTGGGCGACTGAACAAGGCTGTGACCCATGTGACCCCCCGGTGGTGGCATGGTCACAATTCCTGGAAGAACTGTTTCAAAAGGGCCTTTCCCCAACTTCCATCAAGGGTTATCGGGCAGCAGTAAACTCCGTGCTGACCTGCTTAGGCAAGTCGTCCGTCGGAGCGGACCCTAGGATCTCGCAAATGATCTCATCATTCGAGAAAGCGAGACCGAGGACGAAGAAGTTGTTCCCTACATGGAATCTCCCTCTTGTGTTGGATAGTTTGACAAAACCACCTTATGAACCACTCCATGGTGCGAATGCCATGCTTCTTACTCAGAAGACGGTGTTTTTAGTGGCACTGGCGTCGGCAGCACGCCAAAGCGAGTTAGCAGCCTTCGCAAGAGACGATGGGTTCCTTCGTTTCGCCAGGGACTGGTCCTCAGTCTCTCTGGTCTTCCCGGCTTGTTTCCAGGCGAAGAATTCCAGACCGGACGTAGCACAGAAACCCGTTGTGATCCACGCCTTGGGGACGAAGAAGTCTGGAGAACGGAGCAGCGAACCACAATGCCCAATAAGAGCGCTCCGATACTACATTGACAAGACTTCAACATCATTGCAGGCAGTAAGACAAAGAACGGGTTACACACCGCTGTTTCTCGACGTCGACTCGGCTTCAGGCGAAGTATTAAACAAGAGGGTAACCCCCTTTAAACTTGGAAGCTGGATATGCCAGGTGATCAAGAGGGCGTACGAACTGAGCCCGGAACACCCGGACGTCCCAAGTACGATTCGGGCACATGAACTCAGGGCACTATCGGCCTCGTGGGCATACGGATGCGGGACCCCGTTAGACGAAGTCGTAGCAGCGGGATCGTGGAGGAGCAGGAACACCTTCATTAAGCATTATCTGAGGGAAACCTGCGGTGAGAGTGGACGTAGCGTTGTCGAACAGCACGTGGTCGCCGGGTCAAAACAAAACCGGCAGACGACAGTGCGGAAGACCGTTCAGTGACAAACGGACACAGGTGGATAGGATGTTGGCAGTGCGCTCTGAGAATTGCGGACACGAGAGAGAAGCGCACACCAGACGACAGCCACATCACATACTTTCGGCAGGCAGAAAAACCATAACGCCGACAACCAAAGAAAGAAGGAGGGAGGAGACTCGAACATCCAGACAACACATGAGGTGAGTTGACTGAGTAAGGTTATTGGACTTAGTGAAAAAATTTTTACTTTGTACTTACCCCTTCTCGTTAGTTGCCCGCCGCCTTTCCGACAAAGTCAGCATGTAGACTGGAGGTAAGTATTTTGCAGATAGTAAGAAATGAAAATTTTAACTTGTTAAAATTAGTTTTTACTATCATAAAAATACTTACCTCCAGTAGAACCCGCCCTGCCTCCCCGCTAACGAACAAGAAAGGTTCAAAAAGCGAATGGGGTTTTCCCCACGAGGCAGGCGGCTGCAGCGCCAGCGCTGGTAGCGCGCCTAGCGGGAAAAGAGGGCAACTGACGTTGAAAGTCATAAATTCAGGATTTATGGGTGGTTGAGCATGGGAAAAGCAAAATTAAACGAATTTAGCATGTAGACTGGAGGTAAGTATTTTTATGATAGTAAAAACTAATTTTAACAAGTTAAAATTTTCATGTTTCTTACTACCTGCAAATACTTACTTCAGTAATTATGCTTAAAATCATCATTTTACGCTATCACTGCTCATTTATCAACTAAAAAACTCCCTTTTTTAGCTTGTATCCAAACTTTCTCTCCTCTCCCGCCAGGGGCGCTGCTACTCCTAACTAGGAGACCGCCATCTTGTTTGTTCCCCTCATCACATTTTGAGCACGTTGTTGGGGAAGGACGTGTTTGGCATCGCTGCCTTTGTTTTCGAGTTTGGAAGCAATGTTAGGTTAGTAAAAACTAATTTTACCTTTTAAAATTATCGTCTTCTAGCCCGCAACATTATGCCCGAGAAAGGGGTGGCCCACAGAGTGGAGGCCAAGAAAGACGAAACCGTTACCGTGCTAGAGGCCTATGCTGTCCTATTAAGAGAGAAAATATGAGTATCACTTGCTACAGTTGTGGAGGAAAATTACATTTTGCCAGAGATTGCCCGACCCCTAGAACTAGAAATAACAAAGCGGAAGTGAACCCCCAGAAGCCAACAGGGTCATGTCTTATAGAAGCAAATTTGACCAATGCTGTGGATGGACATTGGATGCTGGTGCAACCCACCATTTCTGCACTAACCGAGGATGGTTTATAAATTAGAGAAGTGTGAACACTCGCCCAGCTATACTCGCAGAAGGCACAATGCAGATTAGCGGCATCGGGGATGTGAGATTGACAACACAAGTGGACAGGGGTTCAGTCCCAATAACTTTAATGAATGTTTTGCACACCCCAAGTATGACCAGAAATTGTCTATCGGGACCGAAGATTTTTGAAGCTGGATGGAAGATCAGCACTGATAACAGTGGACTAGTTATCCGAGATAAACAGGGACTTATGGTCATGCAAGCACTACTAGAAAATGTTTTTTTTTTTCATATTGAAAGGACAAAGTGGCCCTACGAGTCATGCAGACAAAAGACTGGAAAACGGTGTACCAGCCGTCGCATTACTTCCAAGCCAGTAATGAAGCCAGACGAATCTGCGCCTGCTGTTATCAACAGAAGGATACTGATCAGCCAGCTAATGCTAAACAGTGGACTGACATGGAAGTTTGGCACCAGCGACTTGGACATTTGAACATGCAAGCCATTTGCAAGATGAACAAGCATGAGAAAGTAAGAGGTATCAAGTCTCTTTTGTCAGACACTCCCATTGGCGACGCATATAGATCAGGGAAGTCCACTCATGCCAAACATGTGACCACCGTGGAACGTAGTGCAAAGGCGTTTCTCGACCTGGTCCATTCCGATGTATGGGGAGCAGCACCTGTAACCTCCCACGGTGGGGCACGATATTTTATCTCCTTTACAGATGAGTACTCAAAGAGAAGTGTAGTATATACGATGCAAACTAAAGACGAAGCCTTTGACCTAAGAACCGACAATGGAATGGAGTACTGAGCTCAATATTTCCAAGATGAACTGACTCAACTCGGCATTAAAGCCGAACGTACAAATGTGTATAACCCTATGATGAATGGAGTCGCTGACGTCTGAATCGCACGATATTGAACACGATACGTACAATGTTGATCTATGCACACCTCTCAGCTGAATGGTGGGCCGAGCTGCTGTACGCTGCTGTGTATGTAAAGAACAGAGTTGCCCATGATGAAATACCAAACGCCTTATACTTCAACCGCCAGCCAAAGTGTAGCACGCTTGAGAAGAATAGGATGTCTGTATTTTGTTCACGTTGACCGCAGGAATCGTACCAAGCGCCAACCCAGATCAAAGCTAGGGGTTTTGGTCGGCTATGCATTCGACACGAAAGGATACAGAGTGTGGTGTCCAGATGATGGGAGAACTGCCGTCAGTGAAACACAGAGTGTTCGCTTTGATGAGAAGCGTAATGTAAGTGAAGCCTTGCGTAACGCACGAACACATGAGCACAAATACTTCAGTATTAGTGAAGAAGAATCCATTCCAGCCCCGAGATACAACTTACGGCGTAGACGTACGACTATTCAGCGACAAGAGTTTGCAAAGAGGAGAGATGCCTTCATAGAATTTTTGGTAGACGAAACACCAGAACTAAAGAGTAGAGAGGATGTTGCAGACGAACCAGATGATATCATTGATGAGACATTTATGATACAGAAGAGTGTGGTTAGCCCACCGAGATATACGTCAATTTCCCCGCTAAAGAAGAAATTGTGTCATGCAACATCATCCACAAGCACTTCGGAACCAGAAGAAGTCACTACTGCTCCCCACCCACCTAATCCTACCGAAGGATGGCAGCGTGAAGTGGTTATTCGGAAGAAAGGAAGAGAAAAAGGTAAAGCGGACATCTATTAGCGACATAATGGTGGACCACGCCAACAGTCTATCAGAGAAGTCGCTCAGTATTGTATACGATATCAATTGCCGTTTAGCCTCCCAGCCTTTGACTTTAGTGTGTTGAACCTCCAACAAACAACTGGTGGTCGTGTCCAAAGTATGTTAACACCGCTGAAGATGGAGGACAAGGAAAAAGAAGAGTTTACCAGGAGGCTTGGCTTAACAGCCCACTTTATCAAAGAACAGCTCGTGCAGAAGAAAAACCTGGAGAATACCAGGAAACAAGCCTTGTAGAAGAACAATGGCTGAACTTAGATGACGATTCTGATCCGTTCCCGGAATTGCCAAACCCGGATGCCCTGTGTGCACGTATCTCCATTCCAATCAACTTTGATGAAGCAATTTGTTCGGAACAGCATATAAACACACACGTGTCGAAATTTTTTTGTCCAAAAAAAGCAGCCTGCAGCTTCTATGCAGACACGACGAAAATTGTGCTAAATATTGACCGACTTTGGCATTAAAATACATAGTTGTAACCGTTTTTTTACCAGCTTTCCAATGGTTCAAACCACGAATCACTAGTTACAACCGTTCTGAAGTTATTTCTAAAAAAAAACCAAAAAAAACATTTAATTTACATTTTGAACTAACATGACCTAATGAATAAGAAAAATTGCTGCTTACTGCTAATTTTAACAGGACTAATGGTTACTTAGAACATAAGATACTTGTCTGTTGATTAATTAATATTAAGGCTGTACCGATTTCGAGATGCCGAGCAGAGCATAACAGGTAATGCTCGGTCAATTACGTTCATTTAGCCGAGCCGAGTGGCGCAGCTCGCGCTTAGTCTTGGCACACGATCCTGGTGCCGATGGACCTTGAACGCGAGCTTTATTCTGGTGATTACTCATTTCCAGTCAATGCCTAAGGTCGGTGCATGGTTCCAGCTGCGCGAAGATTGAATGGCTTCCGCAGAATTTAGTACAAGAACTAAATTTACAGGTTATTCGCGCAGATAATTACATTCTCGTACGCTTTTGTTAAAGATTTGTTGTTTCTCGAAGCTTGCTTGGTATTTAGCAAGTGGTGATTAGTAAAGGATCTCGCTTCTGCTCGGCAGCAATGATTGGCTCGATTCTGCTCGGTGTACCAGGCAGTTTATGAGCGCTCTGCTCGGGATTGGCTTGGCAGGAAAAAATCTGCTCGGTACAGCCTTAATTAATATAAACACTTAACACTTTCACGCCTAACCTTTTTATTTTGAACTAGCATTACAGCCTGACCGATTTTAGCATTTACTAAAAATATAATTTCAAGCTGTCCAGTGGAGCTCAAGAATTTAAAATATAGTCACTTATCTCAGAAAAGTATGCTTTAAATGGTGATGCATTTAGAAATTTTTTACACGAATTAGTACTGGCACAGTAAGCAGCGAAACACTGTTGACAAACTCACAAAAACGCAAAAGTTCAACATTGTTGGCCGCCATTTTGTATTCAGCTAAGCAAGGCACCTATACAACTTCCAACAAACACCATTTCACACAGCTCAGACTAGTCAGTGCTGCCATCTAACGACTGATATGTGCACTAAAAACATTACCTAACAACATTGCGTGAAGAACGATGGACGTACTGGTACGTTGACTTTAGCATGCACCCCCAAACATTCAGGACGTACTGGTACGTCCATAGGCAGCTGTGCAAAAGTTCAAAGGACGTACTAGTACGTCCATAGGCGTTAAAGTGTTAAACATCTTTAGTTACAGGTTATGAATTGTGCAGAAAATGTTTGACTTGCATGCACTTTTTCAGTTTTGTTTTTGATAGTCTTTTTTTTTTTTTTTCCTGGGTGCGGCTTATCGAGCACGGCTTATATGCAAGACAATATTGTATTTTCCCTTTATCCCATGCCAAACTTCTTAGCCCAATGATGCACAGGCCCAAGAGAAGGGAAAACCGACTTTGTGCTTGAGTAACTGCAGAAAGCGTGTAGAAGAATAGTTTCTTTTTAATATTTACATTTTTAATAAATTAGCACTGACTGACTGACTATATACATTTTTCACACACCACTAGAAACAGTCAAAAATGGACTAAATAACTTACATGGTTTGCAAGTTAAAGACACTAATTTACAGTTTCGAAAACAGCAGTGAAACACATGACTAGTGGCAAGATTGCATCAATACTGATACTAGATCGGGTGCCGATATTTGTGGTATAGGATCGGTACCGGCAACTTTCGCTGAAATATCGATAACTAGAACTGCTCGAGATTATGACACGGAGTTTCCATCGTTTTGCTCGTACTATTCAAATTTTTTTTATTTTAATAAGTATTGGACTATTGAAGAAACTACACCATTGGATAGAAAATTAAGGATTACATTTTGGCTATCTGTACCGGTATCGGCAGAATATTTAAAACTGGGTTGGTATCGGATCGGTAAGTTGGTAACGTGATAGCGGTAACTAGCTTTTATCAGGATCAGGCACCATTGGGTTAAAAAACTTACGACGTTGTTCTGTGGTTTCGTAGCAGTTTTGCTTGAGCAATATATTTTTAATGAGTATACACCATAAATTTACTGTTGGTTATTTCAACTCTGCTCTGCCCCCCCCCCTCCATTGTATGAGAAACTGAAGCAACTATTTACTGTAGCCGTTCTAAATCATTTACTTTCATTCTAGAGTCTTCTCTGTACAGTTGGATTTGGCTTTGGATGTAGCTATTTTGCTCAAATGGAGGAAATGGGCATTGGGGTCCAGTGGGACAATGTAGGATCTTTAAGTTCAGCCGACGTGGATTACCCATTGACTGAAGTGATGGGAATGTTAATTCTAGACTCTGTTATCTACATGTTACTGACCTTGTACATAGAAACTGTATTTCCTGGTAAGTTGTATATTGCTTTGTCCTTTTGATTTTTGTGTATGTCTTACCCTCATGTTACCCTGGCTGGAGAAGCCCGCCCCCACCCCAGGTTTGCGAGTGGGTCATCACCAACGCGTGCCATTTATCGATTGATACACTGCTTCTGCCTGGTATCTTGACCTTGCACACATTTCATTATCTATGACCGTACGTCTGCTTTCAAAGGACAGATTGTATCAAGAGGGTTAGCGATGTGGAACAAACTCTTATACCTTTAGGAGCCACTAACAACGCCACTGAGTCTTGTTTTTAGATTCCCTAAAGTACGTACTACATAGGTTAGAGATGAGATTCGGTCTTGGTTCCTCTTGGTTGGAGGCCAGGGCACTTTGCTTGCTGTACTCGGGTTCCCAGAAGACCCTCACATAGCTCGTTTATTTTGAGGCGTTCGTAGTAGGGTGAGGTCGGCTTAATTTCTTGACGTCGGTTTCGGTTTCACACGGCCACAGAACCGCAGTTTCAGTTTTGGTCCACAGCCCCCCCCTCCCCTCCTCACTTCTTAAATTTTATTTTCATTAAGCTTAATATTACTCATGCTTTCACTTAAGTCTTGGTGGCGTCATTGACGAGGGCCCGGGTATCTCACCATTTTCCTCTACTATGTTTTTTTGTATCATTAGGATGTTCTATTTGACTACTATAGGCTCTATTCGTTCTCTGAATCTATAGTAGAAGTAAAGAAAGTGGCATGTAAAGTGTAAAGGTAATGTTTAACACTTCACGAAAGTTTGGGCTTGCATGCTTAGCGTTGTTTGGGTGGAAGCACAAATCTTGTTAGCACATCCTATGCCCAAAAGCCTTGTTTTCAAACAGGCAATCAGTTGATTACACTTGGAATGCGCCAATGGTTTATACCCGCTAGGATTTGTAAGCGAATGTCTCAGACGCCAATACTTGGGAAGTATACTGCAGAATTTTTATGAGCAATATTAAATTAAATTATTGCAGAACTTTGCTGACATTTATCCACATAGAAAATATTTAAGAAATCAAGGCAAGATCATCAAATTAATACTCACCTCTCGTTTATGCTCATAACTTACTCATAACCTCCTTAACGTTAAGTCTGATATTTTTTTCCCACCGAATTTCAATTTTATTCGGGGACATCCATTTCGCATCTGTGGTTCTGTGTCCCGGACTAAACTTCGCGTACAGTGCTTTACGGAAAGGGTTGTCCATGCCTGGAATGCCCTTCCATCTCATGTTGCTTGTACCCCATCTCTTAATGCCTTCAAATCTCATTTTGATGTGCTTGTTCGATAATAGTTGATGTTTGTGTTGGTAATGGGTGGGCGTTTCTTGTGGCTTTTTTATTTCTATGCTTTGCCAAAAGTCACTTTCTACACTTTCTCACCAGTGTAGCTTCAAATTTTCGATGAAAAGTTATTGAGTAACCACAGCAATCTTCCCCTTTTTTTAGGCACGTAAACAACACACCACCTGCAAACTCGGGAGACCTGTTGCTAGCCAACATGTCTCTGTAGTTTGATGCGTGTATGTTGTTTGTGTGCCTGAAGAAGGTGGAAGATTGCTGTAGTTACTCAATAACTTTTCCACCGGAAATTCGCAGCTACAGTGGTGTGGAGGTGTAAAAAGTAACCTTTGAAAAAGTGTAAACGAATGGCAAGCCCTATTTTGTTACCCAAAGTAAAGTTTAGAAAGATGAATCTGTCCATTTTTCATCATCAAATTGATCTATGATATTTTGAAAACTGTACGAAAAACTGACAGAAAAATCCTACTCGATTTCAGTTTCGGTTTTCAGTAAAAACGGAAAGATCCTAAACCGACCCATCCGTAGTTCACAGTGGTAATCGAGGGATTAAGCAACACTCCCCGTTTCGAGCATTGCTGGGTAGCCGTCTCACGCATGGCACGATGCTAGCACTTCGTTGAAATGGGGCTACTATTGCGCTGGTCATTGAGTTGGCATTTCCCAGCAAAATGTTGCATTGCCTCGTGCTAGACATATGTGGTATGCAGGAAAGCCAACTACAAATGAATAATATACTTTTAAGAGTCGTCCACCAAGAGAACAAAACAAGATCCTTCGTCAAGAGCATATATCAAAATCAGCTCTGCAGTGGTGGGGTACTACAAACGTTTGATTCGTCCTATGTATGTTAATTTTGACCTGTTAGCTTTCCAGCCTATAAATCATAACTGCGGAAACTCCGGCTTCCGGCCAACGGCTTGTTTCCGCTGTCGGGACTTAATTTTTCACAACTTATGATGTCAATTCCGGTTCTGAGTGTGATCCTTTGGTATCAGAACCAACGTACTGTTTTGCCAATACTGATTGTCTTTCAAAAACCGACGCAGACCACTAAAACACTTAAGTTGTCGTTTATTTTGCCCGTTCCAGAGTATTCCAGGGATGTATCAAGACAGTATCGAAGAGATCTTGAAACAGAAAATTAATTTCAAACGTTTAAATATGCATAGGACTGTACCTGTATCGTTTAGTCATACTTTCACAAATTTTTAATGGTGCACTTGCCTGTTCACACCAATGTTTGTTTTAAGAGTTTGCAGAACATTAGCTGTAAAATCCTATCTACAATGGTGATTACTGGAGCAGAATGCAGTACAATTGGTTTAAGGGTGTCAAGACTTTTATTATCATTAAGGTAGCGACTTGCGGGGCTTTGATTAGGAAACAAAAAAAAAAAATTGTCGGATCTCAGGCCTGCCTGTTGACTTTTTGAGCTAAATAAATAAAAAATGGTATGCGAAAGTTTACTTTAAGAGAAATTTGTAAGAGAGGTGAGCTCATACATACGTTATCTGGTTAGATCAGGTTAAGTTGTAGTGACTTATATTCACAGTTCGATCACGCAAAACCAAAAGTCAAAGATTTTCAAAGGTTTTAACCTCGAAACTTGTGAATTTTCGACAACCTTTACTGGTTGTGCCTTCTTCAGGCAGTTAAACCACCAGCACCCACACTCACTATCCTTCCAAACCCAACGATTTTGACATCCCAACAAGAGCTTTCAAATGGTGTCCATTTCAAGTCATTGGCTAACATCGCTCTCAAATTATTTAGCAAAAATTAGAAATAAACTCCCACAAAAATACGCATTGAAAGTTTCAATTTGAAACGAGACGCTTGCTCAAAAAGCAAAACATCTGAATATTTTTAAGAAAGATGTGTGCATTTAAATAGTCAATTGCATGAAACTGAAGTGTCTTTAAAAGCCTAAGACTTCAATAAATAATATATAAAAACTGCCTGCCTGCCTGCCTGCATCCGCTAATTTCCCAAAAAGTCGCTACAAAAACTTCCCGAAAAATGTAATCGAAAATATGGAAAGCTGCTAGAAATTAATTAAATGGTTGTCGGGAGTGGTAATAAAAAAATTGATGCCAGCCCGCGCTGGTTCTTTTTTAAAAGTTTTTATTCACTATTTTTCAGATGCATACCTTGGCTTTTTTTTTACCACACAAAAACTCTAGTGGCTTACATTTGTAAAGGAGTACAACATCGTTATTTTAATACCAGGTTTAGCTACATTCATGGTGCAAATGTTGCAAAGTGAATAAAAAGTTTTCTTTAAATCCATTTTTTTTATTGTTGTGATACGCCTTTAGATTCCTTTCAAGGTGATCATGTGATGGAGCTTGGGTTGATAACGTCATCGGCTCCAAGAAGTGTTTGGTGAAAGCGCAGATGCGTGAACAGAATTTTTTTTTTGTTACCATGGCTTAAAAAAGTTTTAATAGGCTACACTAAGAAAAAACCCAAGCATGCACTCTTGATAACCACTCAAATAACTCTTAGCAGTTTAATGTAAAAATCAAGTATTTTATAGTAACCTTTTTTGTGTTGTGCAGTGTTAACGGCCATTGTGTATATTGTCTCCAAATTACTTTTGTGTTTAATTTAGGAGAGTTTGGTATTCCTCAGCGATGGTACTTTTTTGTAACGCGAACTTACTGGTGCGAAGCCAAAAAAAGAAAGTTACTGTCCAGCCCAAATCGCTCTAAAGCTGGTGGGGGAAATGGAGACGCAGGTAAGGAATAAAAAAAAGTGCTAAGTGTTTATTGTGTTAAATTTTTAAAACTCTTAAATGATTAATACGCTTCCTTTTTCAGCACACCGTGCTTTCGAGGAGGAACCATCTCATTTGCCGTTAGGGGTTTCAGTTGTCAATCTGACGAAAGTGTACCCTGGTGACAAAAAAGCGGTCGATAACTTGTCCGTCAACTTTTATGAAAGTCAAATTACTTCATTTCTCGGTCACAATGGAGCCGGAAAAACAACAACAATGTGAGTTTGACTTCACCACTTACCTAGTTTTCTTGATTACAGCATTATCTTTAACTTTGTTAAAGGGCCTCTCCTCCTTATCGTATAACTGCTTCAAACAAGTCTCGGCTTACCAGTATGGTATCACATCACCTACTGGCTGCAAGATAGATCCCACAGTTTCCCGACCAGAGCTGCTATCCGAGCAGAGACGTCACGAAGGATAAAAATTGGTGAGGTGTAAACCAGAAATTGACCGACATAATTTTCCAACTAGCAACAAATTTATGTAATTTTGCCGACTGGTTTGCCAACTGGCCAAACTTTGGGAGGGGGG
>JAHWFP010222746.1:20629-41886 GCA_023313725.1 Lithobius niger | reverse complement strand
AAGTCCAGGCAACTGACAACAAGCAAGTATGTGACCAGAGACCTAATATGAACTTTGGAGGGCCTGGTGAAGACAGTAGGGGTACTGTTGAAAATTAGCAAGACAGTGTGAGTGTCTTCTTTGTGAAATTGAGCGAATATGGAGGAAATAAGCCATTTGACTGTTAATTCTGAGTTTCACAGTAGTTCTATTAACAATATACTCGGATATGAAAAAACGACGACGTTACCAGTAACTTACCTAAAATTTCACCTCAAACTTTTAGTAGTAATTAAATATTTAAACGTTCACTACTCCCTACCTCAATAGTAGAAAAGGGGTTTTGAGCTGAAACATGGCATTTGTAACGGTAACGGAATGGACAAATTTTAAAGTTCAGCACAGAAAATGTACGTCACAGAAAACAATCAACTGACTCAAACCATGATATACTGTACTATAATTCCACAGGGTCGACAGCAAACATGCCACATACACATAATGAATTATGACAAATAAAATTAGGAATTAAATAGTCGATTACTGTAGTTACTTAATTGTCATCGCCGATATTTCTCCTGGTTATCCTCTTAACCGAGGCATGGCAATTTTGCCTGCCTTGAAGTACGAGGGTTCCATATTTTGAGAGCTCAAAATGGAATTGTCCTATCTTTTACCGAACAAAACTGCCATGCCTTGGTTAAAACACTACAACCAGATAAACAGGTTATAGCCCAATAAAGTGCTACCAATACATTGGTTTAACACGCTGCTATTACATTGACCCAATAAAGTGCTGCCAACATTTTGGTGGACCAATCAAATAAACATGTTAGCCCATTGAGGGAGTTCCAATGTGTTGGTGGCACGTGCAAATACTATGTTGGTCCAATGATGGGATGGAGACTTGACGGCAGTGAAACATCATAATACCAGGGGCACCTGGTTGATTTTTGTTTCTATTGCCTAATGAAAATATATACATTTCCTGATTTTTAGCATTCTCCTTCTCTCAATGCTGTTTTATCTAGAGATTGAAGACTTTGGGCGGCGCTGCCAGCGTCGCTACCTACTGCGCATCGGTTATGCGCCGCCTCCTTGATTTATAAGCCTAGACGGCGTCCGTATTTCCATCTTTTGTTCCTTTATACATTGTGCCTGTGCGACATAGAGGGGAGGAGGGTGGGATTGTATACAAATATATTTTCTCTAGGCAATAGAAACAAATCAACCAGATGCCCCGGGTATTTTGATGTTTCTATGCCGTGAAAGTATACATTACCTGATTTTTAGCATGCCACAGACCTCGTCAAGGGTGGTGAGTGCTGCAATAACGGACCCCCTTTAGGTTACTAGAGTATAGTAACTTAGCCACGATTGAGAAACAGGATACCGGAGGAAGACTATCGTGCGCTTAAGGGGATGAAAAGTACCTGTCTAGCGGTCACGAAGGGACCGAAATAGTACAAACCATCGGCGTGTGTTGTCATATCTTGCAAGTAGTGAGAGGAGAACACCGTCGGGTTCCTCCAAGAAGCGGCGTCCACGGTGTCAGTCATGGTGATGTTGTGATGAGTCCAGAACACAGGGAAGGTATAAAGCTCTCGATTAGAAACACGAAGGTCATCTTCTGTACAGCTGACATTGATGGTGGTATAGGCCTGAAGGATGACTGTGCTTATTCAGATAGCGACCATCCCGGTCGCGGCTTCCTCTTGTGTGATAGTGAAGGGGAAGAAGTTGTGATTGATCACATCGAATAAGTTTGGAGGGTTTTAAGGAAAAGGTTAAGGTTTTGAACTGGGCAGCGACATTTCTCTCGGTTACGTCCCAAAGCAGGAGAGTACCGGAATGACTAACGGATGGGACCACTTGAGAGGGTTCTGAAGTATTCGCCCAAAAGTGAACTGTGGGCAATAGCGATTCTTGAGGGGTTTTCGGGAAAAAGGCAGTCAGCCGGAGTAGCCGAAAGGGCCCGAAGTGCACCGCAACGGAGACACCTGGTAAGGGCGAAAAGAAAAAAACTTGTCCGAGTAAGGCGGTGAAGCGCACAAGAGGACCGGGGCTTATAAGGTGCAGAGAGTAGCACCGTAAGCATGAAGGATCGGTCCCAATCCGGGAAGAGTCATTGAGCGACCGGTGAAGAGCCGTTCAGCCATAGAAACAAGGATGGGTCTTGTGGTTGCAAATGGTCCTCTCCAGCAGCTGCGGTAGAACCGGAGAGATGGTAGTTCTGAGAGTTGTCAAAGATGGGGAAGGAGAGACCAGAACAGAGAACGGTGCAGTAGGGACCGACGAAGTGGGTAGATCCGCTGGGGTAAACTTGCGCCGTATAAGCAGTCCTAGGTCGTCCGGATGGAGGGATTGACGACGGGCGCAGGAGTTGGTGAAGGTGATGTCGTGTAGATGCGCTCGGGGATCGTGAAGGAGAATCTTTCGTCTTGAGCATCAAGCGGATCGGTAGCAGGTGCGGACGGGGCTGGTGCACAGTGCCAGGAAAATCTCTGACGACGGTAGGTGACTGGTAAAGAGCAAGGAATCCAGGAAACAAGAGGATCGGCAGGGACGGTTGCCGCAGCCAAGGGCCAAACCATGTGTCGAGGACAGTAACCCGAGAAGAGACCAGTAATAATAGTAGCAGCGGAGGTTGACGGAAGCGACAGACGAGGTACCCTTGGTTTGGAGATGAACCATGGTGATGTAGGAAAGGGGACCGGAGACAATGTGTCAGGAGACAGACAGTACCTTCCCAAAGCACCGAACAGAACGAACCAAACGCACCCCCAGTTGGTGACAGTTCAGCTCATTTTCTATTATAGCTGTGTTGATTTGGCTTGCATACGTCAACCATCGTCAGTGATTATTCTGTTTCCGGCAAACCTGTTACCTCGTGCATGCTCAAAAGCTCCACCACTGGCAATCACCCACAACCACCTTCCCGAGATGGTTTGCAATTTGGCATTGCTCGCGCCTGGTTACATCCATTAGCCTAGCCTGGTCCAATCAATTAGCCATGTCTAGTCACGTCAAAGGTATGACGTAACGAGTGTTCTGTTGAGCTTGTTGATTTTGCTGAGCTGTGATTGTAATTTCAGAAGGTACTAAACGGCTAATGCAACGTTAATGCGCACGCGCGACGTCAAGTTTGCAGTCAAACTGTCTCTAACAGTGGTGCGTTCTATTTGGTGGTTTAGGAAGGTACTGAAGGCTTCTGGGCATTCTGGCATATTTGATGTTGAGGAGCTGCTGTCGAAAAGACCGTGTGCATGTTCTGGGCTAACTGTGAAATGCGTAATTAGTTGGAGCTTTGCGTGATCTCCCGGTCGGGGCGACCATAATCAAAATCACTGAAATGAAGTAAAGAAGTGGAAATACAATGCATGGCTAGAGACGGCCTCAGGACAGGGCCAGTCGTACATACGCAGATGTTTCCACGCGTAATTGTTGCAGCAGTCTTGAAGGGAAAGACGAGGAACAGGGTTACTCGTAAGTTAGAAGATACAGGAGATAGCAGTTAAGGTCGTACTTTAAGCAAAGGGAAAACATCGTGGTCAAAGAGCAGTAGTTGTCGAATAAGCAGTGAGATGAAGGACCGGCAGGTGGAGACCTTGGAACCATCGAAGGCCGAGGTAAAAATCGGTAACCTTACCGCTTCAGTATACAGAGTGCGTGAAAAAAGTCAGGTCCAGTGGGGCCCAGAATGGCACGGTAAGTGGAGACTGACTCATCACTACGTGTGATGCTGGAGGCATTGGAGGTCTTGGCAACATAGAGGAGTTAAGTGGAGGTTGTGACGGTCCCCTCTTCTGAACGTCGAAGCCGGCGATGCCTAAAGGAAGAGGGACTGTTCTCCCATAGAAAAGGATGCGACACTCCTGCAGCGCCAAGTGTAATGTGATACTGTAATTCTGTTAGTGTCATTAGTGGACCGTGGACCAACGCTCGAAGGGACCGCGGATCGACGCTAAAGTGAATATTGATTCATTGATTCCATGCAAGACCCAAAAGAAAGTAGCTAAGGTCTTGTTAACAGGGGATAAGGGACAGTAGACCGGTGACAGGAAGCAGGAGCTGCTGGTGAACGTGAAGTTTCAGTTGTTGCTGTGGTGGTCTTGGTTGTTTCTACTAGACCCAACGGCCCAGGAGACCGTGGAAGGAGGCCCGAAGGGACTGTTGTCTGAGTTAGAAGGTGAAGATGACTGGGACCAAAAATGAAATTCAACATGACAGTCAGGTTCTTGACAATAGAAGACAGGAGGCAGGAGACTGTGGGCAAACATAAAGAGTCATACTGTGTGACCGCAGTCCATAAGGGGGTCCCTGGCAGACCGAAGGGCCTGGGGAACCACAGCTGTGAGGGTCGAAGGGATTGAAGACCAAGGCTGAAGTAACGCTGGTATGCAGACCAAATCGAGGATCCAAGACCAAGGCTGAAGTAACGCTGGTGTGCAGACCGAATCAAGGATCCATGAATCGGCTAGGTTCTTGTCAACAAACGATGGGGAACAGAAGGCAACGGTTGCTGGTGAAAGCGAATTATTTTGACATAACAGCAGTCCTTGTGATTGATTCTGGCAGTCCAAAGGATCTGGAAGAGTGAGGACCGAGGGGACCATGAGATGAGGTTGAGAAGTGATGATTTGGGACGTAGGAACCGTATTTGCTAGTCGGTCCCCTTCCCTTGGTTCGTTGTGGAAGGAGAGGAATACAATACCTGTTGAAATTAGGAGTCATAACTGCAAGTGACTCCAAAAAGGACGGGAACGAATCCACTGGTTCATCTGTCTATAGATGTTGATCGGCTGGAGGTATACGGAACACGTTGTGTTGACTAGCGGGCCCCAGGGTGTCACTGGTAGGCACATAGGCTCGGGGAACCGTGGATAGGCATATCGCGGAGAGAGACACGTCCTATCGGAAGGTGGACCGAACGCAACTGGATGAAAAGAAGTTACTGGGCCCTAGTTCCCGGTCCCGACTGCTAGCGAGAGAACTGAAGGCGTGCTGATGTCGGGGTGGTGAATCCTTGCCATCGCTAGTAGAAGTCGGGCGCTTGGGTCCCCAGTATCCGGCAGCCTGGTTCCCCTTGTTGTAGTACTAAACGAAAGACACTTGAATGCAGAGACAGCAATGAGGGAACAGCGATGAGAGAACCAAAAATCAACGGGTCGAAGGAAGTGGGCTAAAAGCCCAGAGACGGTCCTCTTCAGAGAATGGTGTACCGACATCAAGATGAAAGTAGGTGATCCTCGGTCGCCTGGAGACGCAGTTTCCCGTACTGTAGTGCACGGACAAGAGAACCTGAACACAGATGCATGGCTAGATGTCAGAAACAAGGAGAGGGCACCCCCAAGGACCGAAGTGGGAGCGAGGGCGAACCGAAGTGTGGACCGACTCGCCCTGAAGGGGCACCCTTGACAAAAGTAAGGGCCAACGGTCCGAAGGTTGCACCCGGGAACCGAGGAGAATACCTGCTGTGAGCCGACACATGAAATGGACGGGAGAGCCAGAAGGGTAATTACACGACTTGGTGCCCTAGGAAGAAAGATGTGGAACACTCCGGCTCGAGTGTTTATATACAGAGGCCTGCGGTGGCGCATGCGGAAAGGAGGGGATATACGAGCCTGGCCGAAGAGCCAATTTGTCTGCTGCATGGATGACACGGTCAGAGAAGAACGAGAGGAAAGGTCCAGGGGACTGTCGGAATGGTGAAGCGCTCGTTGTGCAGCAGTGCGTCGAGCTTAGACTCGGAGCTTCAAACAGCTTTCGGTACCGTTTCATGGCGGTGAGCGGGTCCTGTTGGAAACCATAAAGGTCGATCTTTTGTGGCTGTCCACACCGAAGTGGAACCGTGTGAAGGAGGGGTGTCACTACCGGTCCAAAGGACCAGAGAGTTGGTTGAGTCCATGACGAACCGTAGCTGGTGACCGTAGAACGAAGAACCGCGTCTGGAGTGCGACTGACAGAAGCGGTGAACGATCCACACAGGGAACCACAAACCACAGAGTCCTGGGTCCAGGGAACATGCTTCGAAAACAGTAGAGAACACAGGTAACCATGGGTCCACCAAGGAACCGAGACCAGTTTACCGGTTCCCGTGATGTCCGAGGCATGGCGACCGCAAACGAAGAAGAAACAGCAGATCCGACGGTAGAGAAGAAAATATAGAAATACGGACGCCGTCTCGGCTTATATATCAAGGAGGCTGCGCAGAACTGATGCACAGTAGGTAGCAACTCTAAAAGCTTTAATCTCTAGATAAAACAGCATTGGGAGAAGGAGAATGCAAAAAATCAGGTAATGTATATTCACGGCATAGAAATGAAGGTTCAACATTGGCCCATTGCTGTTGATGGAGAACGAACATTGCACCAAAATTAGTTGAATGTGTCATTTTCTGAAACATTATGCCTAATTTGATTTACACTCAGATTGGGAAGATCTAATATCTTGAACTAGGTGAAGATGAGTAAATCAAATTGGACATAATGTCTCAGGAAATGTCACATTCTTTCATTGTAAAGAACTCGTTTATTTAGTTCAATGTGTATAAACCAATGCCAGCGAGTCGCCAATGTTTGGCCAATGTTGGCCCAACCATCGAATGTTACTTGGTAGCTGAATAACAATCCTGAATCTAAATACCCAGCCTAATCACAGTATAGAAATAAAGACCAAAACGGGAGTTTTCGCCCATTCTAACTCATTCTCAGCTGCCAGCACATTCATGTTCAAACCTGGCTCCTCCCACTGTTGCTAAGCAACTACAAGCCATGCAGAACAGCCTTCCCAGCAGCCCAAGCATCTCCCATGAAGGCTACCTATAAACGTACAGGCTTAACGCTCGGTTTCACGTAGCATGCTAGACGCGTCGTCCAAGCGTTGCGCTTAACAGGAAGAACGAAAAACACCAATCGCAGCATTGATTAGTGTTAGCAGGATGCACAAAAACGTGATATCTTCTCATTATTAGATTTACTGGTGTTGCAGCGCTAAACGACATTATTTTACGGTAATGGTGGCTATTCTTGAAGTCTTCGGACGATTGAAAACGCCGTAGCGTATTATACAGTACAATACACTCGTACCTTGGTTACTCTTCTGCTTGAAATTCATGAAATTAAACCTCCGGAGGCTTTGTTTTGTCGTCGAGTGAACAAAAAGGTACGTAGCATGAAGCCATTGTTGTTAAAGTTTAATTATTTGGTGTCAATGCAGTATTTTAAGTTTAAAATCCGCGTATCGCGTGTACCTTTCACAGTTCAGTCCGCATGTTAGAGCAGTTCATTTTTAGGGTGTAAGTAGCGCGACTGGTGGCAGAATCGGTGGCTAACTGGACGACGCGTCGAATTTCTAATGTTAAGCCTTTACGTATAGGTAGCCTTGCTCCCATACACCAACATTCTCTTCACATCCGGTGCAACTACCCCACAGGCAACCAAATCAATAAAGTCTAAACAATTAAATATTCCCAAAAACTAAATAATTAATAAATAAATAAAACTATATAACTATTAATAAATAAGTAAATAACCATACCTTATGGTATTGGTAAACTGAATTATACCACGGTTGTGACGTCACGCTCCCGTTAACCGTGAGCGGAAGTGTGCGTCATCGCAAAAAGTGTGGGTTATCAAGTTACCCCACACTTTTGCCGATAACTCAACACTTTTGACACATCCGGATCACGCGACAGGAACGCACATTCTGTAGTGACTCATCCTCCTCAGCTCCTGTTAACGTCAATATTGGACGACCTGATGCTGGGACTGATGACCCAGCATCTTGATTCCCTTGAGCTGAGCCTGGATGACGATCTTAAGTGTGCCCTGCCTCTATTATTAAAACTCAACTCACTGTATTGTTGTGCATTCCGTAATCAAATCAATTGTTAAGCACGCGCTTTGCCTTGCCAACATATTGTTAATTTTAAGTAATATAATATTTTCATTCCAAGCCTCCATTCGATCCCAAATCTTCCGTAAGTAATCTTTGGCTTATCAATTAGAAATTTGTTCCTTTTCCTCCCCAATTTCCCCAGTCCTCCAGATTTAAGCCATCATGTACCTGTTATTCATTATATTGTAGCCATGACATTAACATTTATTAAGAACTGTTTAGTTAAGTCGTGGCAGGCGAGGCTATGTGTAAAATCCAGCATTAATGAACCATCAAATATTGAACCCAGCCAAATCTCTTCTTAATTATTGAATTTCATACACTGAACCATCCCCCATACACTTTAGTTTTATCACATTAGGGTCGCCCACTCCCCCAGAACCTCTACATTTTTGGTGCATCGGCCGGGAATCGAACCCGGGGCGCCCGCGTGGCAGGCGAGCATTCTACCACTGAACCACCACAACCAAAATTATACAGCGTTGAAAATCGTTAACGCAATGAAAACGTACAAAAGGAATTACTTAACTTGCCAAATCCTTTACTTGCTAACGCTCACATGTCTGGCTGGCCCATTCCAAATTTATTCCCTCCGTCTAACTCTTCTACCCCCCCCCCCCCTCCACAACCTAAAATGGAATGACCTTTCATTCCTACCGATACACCTATTAGGCTATTACCGGTGATTTGAAACAGTTCTGAAACTACAAACGCACAAAAAGAATTACTTACCTTGCCAGAATGTGGCACAATGTCCTTCTATCCCTGCTTCTTAACATATCGAAGTTTATTTTCTCCGAACAGAGCGAGCGAACGAGCTAGCTTACCAGCAAAACCTTGCGAAACGACGCGTCGTCTAACTCCCACCCGCCCCCCACATTCAACAAACTTGAGCGTAGCCTACAGTCTGCCTACCTGCCAATGGAATCGTCCGTCCAACACCCACCTCCCCGTCCACATACTAAAATGGAATGACCTTCATTCATTTGACATAAGGTATTACCGTATTTCTTGAAGCAATTTTTACAAACACAAAACGTTTTAATTAAATTAGAATTAGCTTGACGTCCCAACCGAGACATAAACAATTTATTGTTTAAAAATCGAGTGGTTATCGATTTTTAACCAACGGGTGCGATTATTGTCCGGCTCTCGTATGCAGATGGTCTCGGGCTCCGCCCCCGACTTATTTGCATACTCGAGCCGGCCAATAATCGCACCCATTGGTTAAAAATCAATGACTGCTCGATTTTAACCAATAACTACTACTTATACCACGGCTGTGACGTCACGCTAACTCAACGCCTCGCTAAATTTCCGTAGGCTAAATTCCGTTAACGGTGACCGGGTGTGGGTTATCAAGTTAACCAACACTTTTGCCGATAACCCACACTTTTGACGTTTCCGGATCATACAACTGGGAACGCACACACCAACAACCAAACACAGCGTGCAAAAAAACGTAACGCAATAAAAACGTACAAAAGGAAATACTTAAAAGGAACGAAATCCTAGCTGTGCTAACTCTCACATGTCTGGCCCATATTTAAGCTTATTCATCCGCGTAACTTCCCCCTCCCCACCCTCCTTTCACAAAACTAAAATGCAATGACCTTCATCATACCGTCACCCTATTGCCGTATTTTTTAAACAATTCTCAAACTACAAACGCACATAGTGAATTACATAACTTCCAGATTATCATTCTATCCCTGCGGATTCTTAAATAAGTTTTTTCACTCCGAAAAGCTTCGAAAACACGAGCGAGCTTGCTGGCGCGAAATATGGCGAAACGACGCGTTCATCTCCTTCGCACCCACTCCCCCCTCCCTCCACAAACTTGACTCAAAGGACTCGTCCGTCTACCAACCACTCCACCCTCCATAAACTAAAATGAGATGTCGAGATATTTTCACAAAACACAAACACGTTTTAATTAAATACCGAGTTAGCTTGACATCCCAACCGTGGTATAAAACACTTATTGGTTAGAAACGAGCGGTTATCGATTTTTACCCCACGGCTGCAATTGTCGTCTCGGCTCTCGCATGCAAATGTCTCGGGCTTTGCCGTCGACCTTTGCTTACTCGAGCCGAGCCAATAATCGTTGCCGTGGGTTAAAAATCGATAACCACTAGTGTCTAATCAATAACTATTACTTAAAATGGCCTATTATGTAATTTACAAGTGTATATTGAATGATTTCTCTTTAAACCCACATTTTTCTATTCTTGGCAGCCAACATCAACGTTTCTCGTCCCAACCACCAGGTTCAACGACAACTCCCATGTTTGTAATCAAATTCCAAAGCAAAGCCACGTTTAGTTTCTTTTTTGCTCCTCAGTGGGGAACGAAGGCACCCTGCCTCATTCCCGTGGCAACAAAAGCAAAATAAATCATGAATGTAACTAAAATAGAACTTGTGAGGTATTTTGGTCTCCCTTCACACGTTGCAGGAAATGTTTAGCCGCAGGTGCCCCAAGAATGCACCTGTTGGAAACGATGATGTAGTACACATTGCCCCTGTTAAAATTCCATCCTTTCGTGCTTGTCCTAGAATGGTGCCTTAATAATTCCTTGAAAGGTCAAGTCACCTAAATAAAAAGGGTTTCTTTTTTTTTAGGGACGGCACAAATATGATGGGTGGGTGGTGATGGAGTGAGAAATGTCCAATGTTTGATAACGATTTCCGTAATGTGAAAAGATGAGCTTCCTGTTAAGTGCGTCGTGAAAGCTGTGTTCGAACGAATGAACGAAGAACAAACTGGGACCAAACCTTGTAAACTCCCAAGGATAACGAGTGAGCAGCAATAATAAGTTAACAATTTCCGTGTCATCCGTGATTCCCGAAAATGAACCAACTGGAAGCTTCTAATCGATATTGTAACAAGCGGCTGCAGCGACTACCTAGTCGCAACCGTTCTTCTGTACAGTTCCTACACTTCCAATGTTGAGGCACACACTTCTATCACGCACTGCAACAGCGATCTCTATTATGTAAGCTAACAGCAGTAACCATCACAATTGCCGGTAAAAAATGTGTTAACTTTTAGGCCTATTTTACATTTTAGGCGTAATCGTCAGGCTTTCGGCCTAATTTTTACCTGCAGTTTTAATTTCGTAAGTAGTAGCTAATGGAGATTTAGATTGTACAGTAAGCCTAATCATTTTTGCAACACGGTGTGACACCGGGCACATAGTGCCAATGTTACAACGTATAGGAAGTGACGGGAGAGACGCAATGTGGAGTTGCCATAATATAGTGCTGTTGATGAAGCCAGCAGCGGCTCACAGCAACTTAACGTTGCCATGGTAACGTGCCTTTAGGCCTAATTTTTAGTTTTTAGGCCTATTTCTTTTTAACTGCAGTTTTATTTCGTAAGTAGCATGTAGGCCTAATGGAGAATTTGGTTCGATGGTAAGCATCATTGGGCACTTTAATAAACTAATTGACCAACTCAGCACTGAAGCCCCACCTACCTTTGAGGAGTTGCACTGTCTGCAACATTGGTACGATTTGGTTTACGTTCAGTCTGGGTGATGACTTGCTTACGTTTCTTCGATCACATTTTTGAGCACACTGGCTAACAATCGCCGATTTTCATTCACTTCGCTCCCTCTATCAGCACATCCCCCTTCAGTCGATCCTGCCGAGGTTAACGTAAATAAAATATACGCAACGAAGCTGGAATTGCTTTCAAAATAAACAAACTGGATAGTGATTTCCTCACGGATGAATGTATCTTTTTTTCTGTTATTGTTACAGCCAGGCACTGTGAACAATTGCTTATTTTCCCCGTTTGTTGTTGTTTGTTACTGATTGTTTTTGTTTTGTTATCATTTTTCGTTGGTTGTTAATACGGTTTCTCATGCACCTGAATTTTCGATAGCAGTCTTAGTGACAGTGCTAATTAGAGTTCGTTTGCGCACGAGAATTTCAGAAAATTGGACAGGAGGAGGAGGCGGAGGCGGCGGAGCGGCTAACAATGTCAAAATGTTACTATGCTGCAACATGTAACAATGGGGTTACAATAGGCGGGGCGCACAATATCGGACTATAGCTCACTCGAACAAGATGCAACGATGGTTGGGTGCCAGGAAACTAACATATTGGTCGATTGTTGTTGTTTGAGCTAGCTAGCTCGTTGTGGAGAACCAAAATTAAATGGTCTTGATTTTTCCTTAAATCTTCAAGTTTTGAACAGTACGGTGCGACGGCCTCGAAATTGGGCGGCCGACATGACAGAATGACTTATTTACTTTTTCAATGCGGGCTTCGGGAAGCCAGTTGAATTGTTTCGGCGATTGTTGCCACGATACTGAAACAATCCAGAATCAACTACTCATCGAGATGACGTATGCTAAATCCAGAAATACGCTAATGTGTTGCCATCAAATAATAATCATGGGACAAACCTTCGGCGGAACCTAAACATAAGTATCCATTTCTAATATTCCGTTTTTTTTCAAAAACAAAAATCGGAGGATAGTGGACACAAATTAAATTGGAGCCAAAAAAAAAACCAACAAATTAACTGAGCAAAAAACGGCTTCGCCGTTTAGAAAAAAAAAACATTAGAGCTCGTATCCCCATACTCACAGCCCTGAAGGTACACGAATAAAAACGGATTACAGTTCACTCGAACACAACGAACTATAATTTGAACTCCAATTCGCAAAACCTAAACCCACAAACACACACAAAATAGACGCCATAAACAGCAAAACGCTGCAAAATTGAAAGATAAAAATGCATACACAAAATGAACACAAATTATAGTTCGTTGCGTTCGAGTGAACTCTAATCCGTTTTTATTCGTGTATATTCAGGGCTGTGAGTATGGGGATACGAGCTCTAATGTTTTTTGTTCAGTTAATAGGTTATCAGCCACTTTCCGAGGAGTGAGATACAATAACGTCGAGGCCCGCAGGGCCAGGCCACTGGGTTACCTGTCAGAGGAAAGCGGCTGATAACATTTTAATACCCAATTTCACGATCTCAGTCCGACAACAATTGGAAATTACGCGCACAACAAAGTACGAATCGTGGTGACTTTCTTTTGCTCATAAAGCTCTACAATACGACAAAAAATGTCATTGTTAACAGCATTGTTATTCCTTGTTTGTTGAAGGGGTGTTCGTGGTAGGATATAGTTTAGTGTATTTTGGAGCGCATGGCATTGGTCTAAGTCCTCAATAAAATCACAGAATGGAATAGTTGAGTTTGTTTGTTTGTTTATTTGAGTGCTAGACGGCCTGGGAAGCCATACACTCATGCCTAACCTATCCTAAATCTAACTATAAGTCCAGCACCAACACACCACAGGGACACTCCCACTACCCCATCCTACTGTCAAACCACCACTTCCCTGCCGCAACAGATACCAAAGTACAACTCGGCAAAACACCAGAACCATCACTCCACAAGAACGCCATTCGATGTACCGAACTCTGGTGGGAGAGTGGAGCGAACAACAGAACTGGGGATACCTACCATCCGAAACGGCCAGTTGCCTTGCAAAATCCTACAGTAGCACGGAACCCTGCCCTTCCCTTCTCCACGTGTGGGGGTACCCCCAGAGTCACTGTGAAAGGGTCTTCTCCATCCCGGAAAACAAAACGCCGCTGTATCACCCAGAGAGGACACACCCACACAAGAAATGCAGCACCGTCTCTTCAGAAACACCGCACCTGCACATAGGCGACCTCGACCATCCTAACCGAAAGAGATGGGACGTAGCCGAGAAAGAAGGACGGCCTTCCTCCTACACACACCAACCAGACCTTTTGGTGGAGAGACGGACGGGTGAACCCCATATACAGCACGCGGCCTGCGGCCCCTGTGAGTTATCGTTGCTTGCACGGTGGTGGGTCTTCGGAATCAGCAACAATGCTCTGGACCCGACAATTTTTTACTCGTTGTTGTCTGAAGGGGCTATTCGTTGTTGAGTTTCCGTGGTTTGAACAGTGATGGGGTAATTCGGAATCGAGTAACAACCCATAAAAAGGAGCAGGCGTGGTATCCAAGAGCAAGCGTGATATCCGATATCACTCCTCCTTTTGCATCTCAATCCTAAACCATTGTTGCAATATCGTGTTCCATTGTTGAAGGAGGACAGAGATCGTGAAATAGGGTGATAAAGGGTTTTATCTACCGATATCCGCATCTCAGCCTTCTTGTAACAATACACGGATGCAGGAACACAACAATGAACTTCAGTTCTCAGCACTCGATTACAATACAACGATGCAGGATACAACAATGGAGAAGGGCTGTTCTCTGCACCGGTGTGTCCATCAATCGACAAATCAAACAAATCCTCGAATACCAAATCCGAAGCCATAATAGAACACTATACGCAAGCGCTTTTTTTCTTTTCCGCCCTGCATTGTTGGACTACTCCGTGCACTACATCATTATTGGAGTCGCGTGCTTCTTCATTGTCGGGCAAAGATGCGGACATCGGTAGATAAATAAGTTATCGCCTGCTTCCCTCGTGCAAAGAACTAACAATCGCTCGGGCCCTCGACATTGTTAGTTCTCAGCACCCGGGCATCAGGCGATAACCTATACAGCAGCGTCATGTGACGTCATATTGGCATTAGATTAAAACGTAACGAAAAACAACGGCACTTCTAGTCAAGACAGTGCTTTGAAAGCCGTTTTCTTATAGGCTTAAAAGAACGTTGTTTTCTCCAACAACAAAAATCGCGCGTTATAGGCTTAAGAAATCCAGTCTAATAGCATTGACTTCAATAAGACGATTTTCCTTTCTCCCTCCAGTGCCCCTTGGAGCTAACCCAGTTACTGACTCCACCATAGAGTTATACACAATAATACCACGTCGTGTCACTGCCCTATACTTATACATATAGATATTCTAATTCTAGATTGCAGACTATTTTGAATACACTTCGGGAATACAAATCTTCTATAAAGAGCCTGACTGTAAAATACGTGCTCCATTGCTGTTACTTGGACGAATGGAACCCAAACAAGCATAATCCCTTCAAGTTGTCATTAGTTCCTGCTGCCACCATTTCTAGAGCAGTTCTGAATCACGTGATACCGCCTTGGTAGACTTCAATCGCGTGGCACTGAATAAACCTCCGTAACATCCAACCAGCATGAGTTTTTATGCCACTCCTGGCATAGCCCCGCCGGAGCAGCTTTTATTTCAACTTCACTTATATGCCGTGGTCATTAAAATGATTTGGAGGCAACCAATCCACTCACTACTTGGTTCTGGACCTAACTGTAACAAATGAAGAATGTCTTTGAATTGCGCTTTCTAGATGGCTGACCTTACAATCAAAAGTTAAAATCAGTTGAGTTAAAAATATATATATATTTAAAATGCTTCCTGACAAGCATAGCATTTTTTTTTATATGGTATCACTTTTTTTTTTTAATTGTGTATTAGACTCAACTCAACTAGCCTGCAGATGTGTAATAAAATGCTACGTCAACAATAGCTTGAGTGGTAATTTTTCTAATATTTTAATTTCATATCACTCCTTTGAGAAGCCGATGCATTCTCAACTTAGTTGCCTATTTATCAGTTTTTGGTTTTGTCTTAATTTTTTATTTTTATTTAGTTCATATCACTTCTTTGTGAGGCCGAGCCATTCTCAACTTGGTTGCCTCTTTACCAATTTGGCTTTATTTTGATATTTCGTTTGTTTTTCGTGAATTGTTTTTCGTGAATTGGACGCAGACACAATTTCTTTGTAGACGTTGTTTAGATTTGTGACTACACACTAGCGTGTGTCTAGATACGTACAGCAGTATAAGCTCAGGGGTTGTATGCTCGTGGGAAAGGGTTTCGGGACACATTAAGGGGAGTAGTTAGTTGTTTTTGTTATGACCGAACTGGTAGTTTTGGCGGTGGTGGGGAGGGGGGCCCGGGAGTGTTGCTTGTTGCACCGTGTGGTGGGAAGCGATGGTTGGCGGGTGGTGTTGAGGGGAGATGTGTGGATGGTGGTGTATGTATTTGGATGGTTGCGTTTGTAGGCGTGTGTGGGTGCGTTAGTGGCAGAGTGGGCAGCATTGGAGGTATCGTTGTTAGGAGTTAATTTAGTTCGTGATGTATAGAGCGTGAGGGATCAAGCGCTCGTACGAATAAATCAAATCAAATCGGTATGCACGTTGTCATTGTCCGAACTTTGCCGAACTTAGCCTAAAAGCTAACACATTCTAACCGGCAATTCTGTTGGTTACTACATTTAGATTATATAGTAGAGATAGGTATACAGTTGCAGTACGTGATAGAGGTGTGCGCCGTAACATTTTTGTTGAAAAAGTGGCAGAAGCACCGAAAATGTACAGAAGACCGGTTACGACTAGGTAGTCGCTACAGCCACTTGTTTTGACGGCAAGACGCGCGATATGCTGAACTAATAGTTCTTCCGTAGCGTGGTTTTATAGGAGAGAAATAAAAACTAAAATAAAACTAAAACTAAAACGTCGTTAAGAAGGTTTAAACAACGACGGGTGCTACGACGGGTGTTGGTTTTGCAGGAGGGTCTCCTAGTCCGGAACTCTCCTAATCCTATTCAACTAACACAGAAGCAAACCTTTTTTTGTTGCCCTTCGGATTTAAATATCAGAGCGGGAAACGAACACTAGACCGCTATGACGGAATGCCAAAGTACTGTCACTCAGCCAATCTGACGCGGCCAAAAGGAACCCGACATAGGCACGCTTGGAACGAAAAGTGGCGATTGGAAAGTGTTTGTTTATATGTCTATGTACGCGTGTTATTGGTGCCTACGGGCGGTTCCTTTTGGCCGTGTCAGTATGGCTGAGCGGTAGAACTTCGGCCTTTGGTTTCAAAGGTCGAGGGTTCAATTCCTGCTCAGGTATTCTGACATTTAAGTCCAAAAAGCAACGGAAGTAGGTTTGCATCTGTATTAGTTTACCACTAATATAACCGATCTTGTTTTCCGCCCTGTTTAATCCTATCCACCCCTTTGATTGAATTTAATCGTGATGGCAAAGGTGTCGTTGCCGTGGTAGCAACGCTACCTGCATTAGCTAAATCCAACATCGTTTGAGCAAATAATAATCCGTGACAATAAGATAACGAATTCCTCCTGACGAAATAATTTTCTCAATCGTTCTCAACTCACATTGTTGATTGTTTTCGTTGCAAGCCAGCAGAGCTAAAACTGCTGCCATGTTGGAATTTTAAATGATTTCTAGCTTAATTCTAGCTGCAAGAATTTAACGTTGGTAGTTGTGTAAAAGCGCCTTGCATATGATGGTATTTCTAATTAAGCTGAAGAGGAAGTATTTAGAAAAAAGTGCGTTTCGTAAAAAAATATCGCAACTGCATATTTTTTAACTTCATGCTTCTGCTATACAGTGAAAATTGCATCACTGACTATAGTTGCATATAGGGCAATGACACAACGTAGTATTATTGTATATAACTCTATGCTGGAGCCTTAATGGGTTAGCTGCAAGGGGCACTGCGGAGAGAAACAGAAGGGCGTCATACTGAAGCCGATGCTGTGAAGAGTGATTTCTTAGACCTAAAACGCGCGATTTTTGTTGTTGGAGAAAACAACGTTATTTTAAGGCTAAGAAATCCGCTCTTCCGTTGTTTTTCCCTCCATTTTTATGTAGTGCACCTTGTAGTTATGCCCTCCAAAACCAATACTGGTGCCAATATGGCGGCAAATGTCACTGCTCGGTCGGCGATTCAGTCGTGTGGTCTACAGGGGATACGCAGAATCGTTAACATCATACTATGAGGGATGGAGAAATCGAAAATTTTTTAGGGTGTGGAAGTGGGAGAGGGAAGGGGGAGTTGTAGAAAATGTGGAGGTTACATTTTGATTTCCTATTACAGATTCGTTAGTTGATCTCAAGAGTATGAATCTAAATCAAATTAAATCGAGACGTTCGAATGGTGTTTTTCCTGCCCAACTCCGATGTAATGCAGTGAAGCGTCGCGGGTTGCTTTCTCTTGCAGGCGTTTCCCAAGAACGATATCCGATCGTTGACTGGCAACGACATCTCGTAGCAAGAAATGGTAATGAAAAGGGAAATTCGAAAACTTTGTTCATATTGTATAAAATTGTGTACACAGTGGTTTTCATGTTTTCACTTGGCTATCGTGGCTGAGCGGTGAGAGAGCTCAGCCTGGTTGCTGGAGGTTTGCCGATCTGGTCAAACCCTTGGAAAGGGGATCTTGGCAAAGTCCCCGCCAGGACAGCCGACCAGGGTAACATGAGAGGCTACCATACTCCTTCAGCGGCTATGGGAACTATTCTGGACAATCTTGCGGCCCCTACGATGATCGGAGGTTTCCCGGTCCAAATCCCCGGGTTGGCGCCTCCTTTTACCAGTTATTTCTTCTTCTAAAAAATGTCTGGTAATGTTTTAAATTGAGCCGGTTCAGCCATACAAGCATTAAGTTGCTTCGGCTGACTTAAGGCTCAAAGAAATTAATTAAAAATAAATTAGCGTGGAGGTATTTTTGCGTTATTTTACCGTTTTGGGTCGAGCGAGGGAAGCAACCAATAAGTTTCTATTTCGTGTGTCAATTTGTTTGTCTGTCTGTCTGGTGAGCGAGTTTTTCATTTTGAAACATGATACCATGACACACATTTGTTAGAATTTGGTTGAAATTTCACAACAAGGGTGCTTTGGGCACGAAATCCAGGGCGAAATTTCAACCTCGGACATTTTCGGTGGTATTTAAAGGAGAGTACTGTAGTCGGATAACACGGACTTGTGGTTGGGCTTAAAATGTGCGTACGGACGAGGGCTACCCTCACACCGAGTTTCATCAAGTTTACACGACCAGTTTTTGAGCCCCGACCGTTTGACCCTGTGTGGGACTTGGCCATTTTTTCGAAGTGTCTGTCGCAGGGTTTTTTTCGAATAGCGCCGCTCACAGAGGTCTCACGGACTTGTGGTTGGGCTTAAAATGTGCGTATGGGCAGAAATCCTAGAAGTGAAGTGCTTGTAAAAATTGGATACTGGGAAGAAATCCTAAACGTAATAATTTATTGTAGCATCCCTCTCGCTTGGCCGAGGAATTATTGTGGTCTTCAGTGCCTATTTCTGCTTAATGGTGCTACGACAATGCAGTCTTCAGAGATACTTTTAGAAATCCCTTATTTAAAAAAAAAAGAAAAATAAGATTTGGAGATACGCGCATACAGGCATGTTGACAGCCTCACATTCGTTCCTTTTTTCAAATTCAGAGTTTTTTTTTTCAATTCACGTGAAAAATTTCTCAAATTTTCACCATTTTTGTTTTGTTGTTCCGTCTAGCATAGCTGTTATTAATTTTAGGTAAACTATATCGTATTCACACCTTCTTTAATTTTTCTTTCTCTTTGCAGAGCGCTCTACACCATTAATCAACTAATCATGTGCATTGCTTCCTTTGCACGTTGGAGTACTGCGTAATTTGCTGGATCAAGATGAACACGAAATAAAATTGACGGTTATTGATTGCGAATCCATTGGTTGGCGTTTAAGTCCTAGTTTTTCGCACCGCTTTGTTCTTTGTTTTTCACATATTTCACCAATTTTTTTACTATATTTAATTCTTCACACATACAGATTTTTTTTTGTAGTGGAAATATGTCTGATCATTCGACTGGAGCGTCTGAGCAGAGTCTACAATTCATCAGTTCATTCGAAATCGACCATATCATCTAAACACCATTCCATTATCGGATTATGATGATTTGATTTTTTTTATTGCTTCAAAAACATTGCTGAACCAAGTCCAGAACGCTTGAGATCGTTTTATTTTTAACAAGCTTAAAGACACATAAATCCTTCCGGTAAGTCGTGCGACCCGCTGAGAATAGAGCAGCGTCATGTGACGTCATATTGGCTGCAGGAGATATAGCTGCAAGGGGCACTAGATTAAAATGGAGGGTTAAACAACGGGACTTCTAGTCAAGGCAGTGCTTTGAGAGCGGATTTCATAGGCTTAAAAAAAAGTTGTTTTCTCCAATCCCTTATGCTGCTAGGTTGTAATTGGAAAATAAAGATTCGACTTGCTTAAAAACGTCAGCAACTGCCAACAAATCGACAAAAATCGCGCATTATAGGCCTAAGAAATCCAATCTTAACATTGTCTTCAGTAAGACTCCCTTCTTTCCCCCCTCCAGTGACCCTTGCAGCTATCCCAGTTACTGGCTCCAGCATAGAGTTATATACAATAATACAACGTTGTGTCACCGCCCTATAGCGCTTGCAACATTGCACACGTTAGTGTTGCAAAATCATCTCGTACGAAAGGAAAAAATAGAAAATGACTGTGTTGCCAACATTTACATACGGTTAAACTAATGTCACAAAACTGAGTCATACAGGAAAGCCATTAGGGATGCATGTACATACCTTTAAATGGATTTCTATGACAGAGCTAAAAAGAGCTTTTTTATATTCATATGTGATGGTGTGTAAGGCGCTCCAATTTAAAGAACCATCCTATTTAATTGTTTGAACTTTTTAACCCTGCAATTACTAATCACAACTATCGCGAAAAATATGAAAAACAAATGAAAAGTATATATGCGAAAAATGTGATAAAGTGGGTATGCGAGGAATGTGACAAAAATAAAAAAAAGTAGGTACGCAATAGATAACAAAATGAAAGTAGGTATGCGAAAAATGTGAAAAAAATGTGAAAAAAGTAAGTATCCCTGGCAGCATCCTTGCAAGAATTATAATGTCGGACTAGTGTGTGGGCGGCGTATCTTGAGTCCTGCAAGTATTTTGTGAGCGGCTACGTCTTCCTGGATGGGGTGGCTTTAATCGATGGCCGCCATTGTTTTTGTAACCATCTTTGATATCAACAAGGCACTCTGCTACTGAGAACGTACAATCGATTATCTGTGTTCGTTCTGCGGAGAACTCAAGATAGACCGCGAGCACTATAATGACGGATGATGGAGTTTGAAACCAAACCCCCGAAACTTAATGCCCAATTTCATTGATTTACTATTGATTTACAAATCCCAAACTCCGGACATACAATCAGACTACGACGAGTTCAAGTTAGGGTGGAGGCAACTAGACACACATACAAAAGCTCCTTTGTCCAACTTTGCACCGCACGGAATGACGTCACTTCAAGGTTGGCAAAACCCACTGCTCACCAACCTTGGGATTGGGGAGGGAGGGGGGGGGGAAGCCCAGCCTGATTATTTTGACCTAGCTTAGTGCCCGTCTAAAGGGTTACGTCCCGTTTCGTCAAATCCCGTTTCACCAAAAACAAAGCAGATTAACAGCGTTTGCCTCAAGAGCCAGTCCCGTTTCGCCAAATCCCGTTTCGCCAAATATCGTTCACGAAATCTTAAGAACACGAAACATTTAAAACATTTAAACACGAACATTT
>JAHWFP010222746.1:0-14160 GCA_023313725.1 Lithobius niger | reverse complement strand
AAAGAAGAATATTTTTCGATTCCCCCTAACCCCCCCCCCCCCCCGGTAGCTAAAATTGCTGCCCCAATGCCGCCTCCCCAGTAAAGTCATTCTAGCGTCGTCCCTGATTTGGTTGCACCAAGGCAAAGGAATGTCCAACTGCATTTCTTTTAATGTAACAAACAAGCCACGAGCCTCCTTAATTATTGAGCGAAATTTGGTACGTCCCCGTGCACCTGGGAGCAATCTGTAAATGTTAACGATATCACTGCCGCTAGATGGCGCCACGGTATTACCGTACGATTTTCAATCGGCGATAGTGCCACTTTAACTTTCAACACAGGTCGACTTTTCTGCTCCTAAAAAAAAAAATTTCAGTCAGGTTAGGTGGCTACAGGGTGCTTTTTTTTTGTCCGTTACACAACGCAGAAGTGCAGAGTTGCTTCAAGGTAGCATTCGGCTTTGTAGAGCAAAGGAAAACACAACAGTCCAACAGCTAAATCTTACACTAAATATATGTACGATTCTGTGAAAAAATCTAAATTTAGTTGGATTGAATCCCGGTCATGTCATCTCAATAAAATAAAGTCCAAAATAAACTCTTATACCGTATCAAAGCTTTTTTGGTGTGCAAGATTCTCGCCCATGTGCCATTGTGTCTCCTAGAGTTAGGGCGAGTTTACGCAATGACTCATCTTTGCATTCTCGCAGCTAGAAGCTAGAAATCATCTGAAATTCCAACATGGCGGCGGTTTTAGCTATGTCGACTCGCAACGAAAACACGGAGTAATGCGAGTTCAGAAGCGGCTGTGAAAATTTCGTCAGGAGGAATTCCTTATCTTATTGTCACGGATTATAAGACTTAGAGCATTTACTCAAATTAAACCCGCCCTTAGTTTGTAACTGTTTTGGCTTTACCATTTTTCGTGCAAAGGCACAATCCTAGCAGCTAATTTGAGCCGTACTAGATGCTTACAAAAAGAAAATAGTAAGAGGAGCCAACCCGGGGATTCGAACCGAGAAACCCCCCCTCGATCACCACAGAAAGCCGATATAACATCCAGAATAGGTCCCATAGCTGCAGAAGGAGCATGGTAGTCTCTCCCACTACCCTGGTCGGCACAGACTGGTTGGGACTTTGCCAAGATTCTCTTTCCACTCATCGACCACATCAGCTTCCTCAATCAACGAGGATGAGCTCTGCCTCCGAGCAGCCACCATGACTACCATGCGAAATCTGCAAATCCCGGAAAATTAGTGCATTTCACGCAAGCCGGTGGAAATTCGTATCGTTACCAGAAAAAATTTTTCTATTTTCTTAACGAATTTGAGATTTACTTTTTATTTTTAAGGCTGTGTTAGTCGCAGTGACATAAACAACCGTTTCGTTTTTTTTTTGTGTGGCCTATGGTACTTTGGTCTGTTATGAAGCCATTTAAGAAGCAATCTATTATTTGGTATGGGGCAGATGTGCCCTACTCCCCCCCCCCTCCCACAGGGGCCCCAAGGTAGAAATTCTACAATTATCTGTGTAATTGGGTCAATTAAAACACCAACGAAAAGACCTAACAATACGAAAAACAATAACAACAAAATTCCTTTGATAATCTCTAGGAAAGATTGGGTTAGTTCAACCTTTTCAGCTTCTTGTGGTGGGCAGCAATTTACAAAGTATCCGTACATCTGAAAAACTTCACATTCGAAATATAGAACATTTAAAACATTAAGGCAAGAGTGTTTTTAACGATTTTTCCCTAGGGTAGTAAAATTCGGGAAACCGAGCTGTTGAAAATAAGGGGGCGTCGGACGAACGTCTAACTGGAAAATTGTCTAATGGGATAATTGTCTAATATCTGCATAAATAAAAAGTCTGGAAAGTCGTCTAAACGGAATATCGTATAATGGATAATCGTATAATGGATAAACGTCAAACTGGATAAACGTTTAACTGCGGTTTCTGATGTTATATGTATAGCCGCAGCGAGCGCGGTAGCGCGAGCGAGGCAGGGACAGAGGATTTTCCATTATACGAATTTGCTGTTAGACGATTTTCCATTATACGAAAATCCAGTTAGACAATTTTCCGTTATACGAATTTCCTGTTAGACGACTTTCCGTTATACTGTTTTAAGGTATTCGTTCTTCCAATTATGCGATTTTCCAGTTAGACGATTATCTCGTGCCCCGAAAATAAGCAATTAAAGCATTGAATTTATTAGACGTCAGGCTTATTAGCACATGAATCTGTTATTAGCAGTTAAACTGCCTTGTGAAGGAGGTTTTTCCTTGGATGTGGCATGGGCAAACAGATTCTTGGGAAAAAAATAAAGTCATGTTTATCATAAGAGGAGAAATAGAATTTCTGGTAATGTGAATCCGCTGAAATTCACACCAGGGCATATTAGTGTTAAAAAAAAACCCCAGAGATTTCAGCTTTATAAATCTTGAAATATACAAATCTTTTGGAAATCTGTACGTATCTCTGCAAATCAACGTAATCCTGTTCAAATATTCGATAAAACGTCAATTCACATGAAATCTGCAATTCTTTGCCCAGTGATTTGAAAATGCATGGGTTTGTTGATCCGCTTGTCGATCAGTAAAATTAACTCCCGCTAAAAACTAATATGGTTTGGGGCCAAGCGGGGGCGCTCGTTGGCCCCACCACACACATAACCCACATTGTTTACATTTCAGCCGCTGTCAAACTGCAACTTTTACACATTTTTGTTTACAATCCCCACCTAAACATAGTATTTCGTGTGGGCCAGTTTAGAGCCGATGTGCGCATGCCTCACCAAAGCTCAGGTCTTGGGCTATTATCAAGAGGTGATTCGCCGGTCCAAGTATTGCTGCCACCTCCACAACTCCTAGGGGCAAATTGAGGACCTATTTTTAGGGTGTGGATCATCGCTTGGGTATACGTACGTAGGTAAACTATAGCACGAAAATGGAACGCGATGGCTTCCCCTTTGATGAAGCGCGTGGAGCCGATCATTAGCTATTGTCTTGGCCATAAAAGCGATCCAAGTCAACCCGCCACCCCTACGCACTCTTGGCACATTCCCACATCAAAGGTGGACCGTTTATGGGAAATCGGCAAGGGTCCCAACTCGTACCTTACATAGTGTTGTTTTTAGCCTCTCACATCGTTTGAAGTACGTCACTACAAACAGTTGTTGGACTGTTGCACAACGGGTTGCAATGCATGGTTTTGAATGTTTTCGTCGCTGGATGGCGTTTATACTACAACGGAACGGTGTAGAGATTTCGGATTATTTGTTAAGGAAGCCAACAGGCATACCTTATCAGTAATGTTATGTCAGGGTTCAGATAAAACCTGCAGAACATGGAAATCTCAGGAAAAAGGAAAATGGAGCCAAAGTCTCAGGGAAAAGTTCAGGGAAAACTAGAATTTTGAAAATCAGGGAAAAGACAGGGAAATTTAAATAAATGTCTTTTCGTCAGATCTGTAAGTTCCATTGAATTAGCAGATCCGAAACAAAATCAGTAGCAAATATTTTAATTTGTGCTTTAATACGTATTTTAGATTTAACTTCAATAAACTAAAATCTTAGGCTAGTGCCAATATCTGTGATGGAAATGCGTTTAGTTCCATCTGGACTAGTCTCTAAACAGCTATTTTCCACGATGTTGGGATTATTTTCGTACAAATATTAATACAGACATTTGCTATACTTGTAAACATCTGGAAATTGCCATTGGATGCAACTGGACAACTGGAAAACCTGGACATGTCAGGGAAACTGGGAATTAAAGAAATGTCGGAACCGTGTATGTGTCGTTAAAAGACCGGTCATTAATTATCACGGTGCGGGAGGGGGTATGGGTGTCGGAGGAAATTGGGGGAACACCTAGAATTTTTTTTTTAGACATCTAGTGGAGGGGAGGGCTCACGAGGCGATAAACCAGTCAACAAATTAGAGGAAATATAAAATTCTGAGTCAAGAATGGCACTTTCAGCATTGAAACGTTTACAATGGCCTTAAGTTCTTATTATGTGCGCGGCGTATCTTGAGTTCTGGAAGTATTTTACGAGCGACTACGTCTTCCTGGAGGGGGCGGCTCTAATCGACGGCCGCCATTGCTTTTGTAACCATCTTGGATATCAACAAGGCACTCTGCTGTCAAAAACGTACAATCGATTGTGTGTGTTCGTTCTGCGGCGAACTCAAGATAGGCCGCGCACACTTTAGTATCAATGATAATGTTGTACTCACGAGATTTTTTTTATAAAGCCGCTAAATCCCACATCCTGGAGAAGTTCACATTGCCAAACGTTGCCCATGTATCGAAAGTATTGTATTGCTATGAACCTCGACACGAAGCTGGGTTTAAAATACACCTCTACTGTCTTAGGAATGTTTTCGAAAACATTGTTTATTTATGTCCTTTATTTCTTAAAAAATTTCAGGGAGCGTTATCCATCCGACACCAATTTGTCGATGCCGACGACTGCTTATTTAATTTAGCTACAGAAACCGCCTGCGGGTAGCCTCAGTAGGCGTGTGGAAAGTTTTATTTATAACAGTTTTCATCATTAAACCGGTTCAGTTTTGTTTGAGTAAAAACAGTCCCCGTTCTCTGGAATTGGAGTTCAAATTGTAGTTCGAGTGAACTCTAATCCGTTTTTATTCGTGTACCTTCACAGCTGTGAGCTTGGGGATACGAGCTCTAATGTTCTTTTAATTTCTATACGGAGAATCAGTTTTTTTTTTAGTTATCGCTAAACGAGTTCAGTTTTGTGAAATTATCGTTGAGACAATATCTGGTTTTGTTAAGTAATATCAGGAGCGGCATGAATGAGTTATCTCCAAAAAAATTCTATTTACCCGTTGTTCCACGGTCTGTACTGAGTCCGGGCCCCGGTACGTCCCGTTTCGCCATAAAGAAAGCAGTTTAACAGCTTTTGCGTCAGGGACCAACCCCGTTTCGCCAAATACCGTTCACGAAATTTTAGGCACACGGAACATTTAAACGCGAACATTTATAACATGATCATGGTGAGATAATGGTCAATGGTTTTCAGAATAAGCCCCATTAAATAAAGTGCCTCGTTCGCGCAGCCGCGCTCGCTGCGGTTAACGCATAACATCAGAAACCGCAACTAATCACAAATTACTTCCAATTAGGCATGCCTCTAACTCCTGCAATGTTAAATTTTAGAAGAATATTTTGTTTCTGCGAAACGGGATTCTGCAAAACGAAAATTGCCGTTACGAAAGGGAATTTATACATCATGTGTATAATTCACTATTCTTAAAAGAGAACCTTGGCATTGACGTAGTGACGATCAAGCATTCTAAACAATATATAAAGTACACGTTTTTCCGTCTGTATTGCCAGTTTTCAAAACGCTAATAAATCTTATTCTTATTCTGCCACTGCTCGTCTCTGTTAAACTTTTGCCTTTTAAAGCCCCATTACATAGAAATAAGGTATTACATTTCGTGTAAGTAAAATTCGTTTTGGTAAAACGGGATTGGCCCCTAAGGGTTAAGCTGTTATTCTGCTTTTTTTTGTGTGTGGCTAAACGGGAGTTCACCGTGAGGTCAGATATCGAGCAGTGTCCGTTTTTACTTTTGCGGAAAATGTACGTTAAAAATTACGGTAATGCAGGTTTTTACCTAATAAACCTGTGTAAAATTTCCCTTCTGAAGCGAATAGTCTGAGCATGTATAATTTCGCAAGAACAAGCGTTAAAACTAACTTAAACTGGGAAGGCATTTTGTTTCTTGCGCCAAGGTCGACTGGAGTAGAAATTGCATGTCTTGCCTCGCGGCTCAACGCCAGTTTTCGCACGTACCAGGAAGTTAAAGCCTCTGAGCACCGCTATGGTGAAATACGATTTTGGCGACGTTAAATCAGCTGGCTTTGATGCCAGGAGCTGAAACCTTCTGCTTTTCTCCCAAATGACTTTGTGAAAACGGTGGAATACAAGCGAATGTGTTCCAACATGGATACGATAGCCAACATGGGCAGAAACATTCCGTAAAATTTCGAAATGTTCTCCAACCGTAATTATAATGCACTATTTGTGGATCGTAAATCAGTGAAGGTGGGCAACGAGGTTGTACGAGTACAAATAATAACTTCAAACGTGAGACAAGTTGCCAATGTGGGCATCGTGGCTGAGCGGTGAAAGAGCTCAGCCTGGTTGCTGGAGAGGTTTGCGGATTTGGTCGAACCCCTGGAAAGGGTATCTTGGCAAAGTCTCCACCAGTACTGCCGGACAGGGTAGCGTGAGAGGCTACCATGCTCTTTCAGCGGCTATGGGAACTATTCTGGCCACTTCTGGACAATCTTTTGGCCCCCTACGATGATCGGAGGTTTCGTGGATCGAATCCCCGGGTTGGCACCTCCCTTTACCAGATATTTCTTCATCTCTAAAAGTCTGGTAATGTTCGAAATTGAGCCGGTTCAGCCATACAAGCATTAAATTGCTTCGGCTAACTTAAGGCTCAAAAGAAATTAATTTAAAATAATAATAATAATAATATAATAATAATAACGACATGCAGCGAGTTCCATTGATGATAATAGCACGTAAGCGTAAAATTTAATAACGCTGGCTGGTTTTACCCCTTTCATTATATATGACTCTGTATCGATGCGACGGACGACAGGCCCCCGTGCTCCAGTCTGCAGTAGCCTATTTGTTTTGGGAATAGAAAAAAAAATGCATTCGGGTCAAAAGTTTACTCACCCACTAATCGCGTGGCTACTTATGAATGGCCATGGGTGGGTTGACGTTTCACCCATTGATCTTTACATTTTTGTCACGACACGTTCTTGGAATTAACCGGCTATGTGGGTGAGGTGGGGGCGGAAGACCGCCACTTTTTTTTCTTTACAAGAGCCACCGACACGAAAACAACTGCCGTTTTCTGTTTGTTTTCGTGAACTTCTGCGTAAGAGACGTATTTGAGATCTACGCGTTGATTTTTTTAATGTTATGCGCACTGTGTCCCGAAACGAGTTGGTTACTCCTGGCGGTGCGGGGGTTCCAGTATTTATTTTTGTTACTAACAATATGTTTGGGGAAGCAGGGCCGCAATTAGGAGGGAGGGGGATTGGGGAGTTGGGGGGGGGGGGAAGAGAAAGGCACACTGTTTGCGGATAGTCTGGAGGCTCTTCGAACAGGTAGTCAGAAAGGGCGAATACAAAGACGGGGTACGCAAAAAAGTCCTGTAATTTATCTTGAAGGAGGCCCCATACTGATGGTTTCTCCCCCCCAGGTCCCCAGAAATGTAGTTGCGGCGTTGTGGAGAAGGATTGGGAGAAGGGGGAAGAAGCCGTGGTCCGGCCAACTCTATCGTCAGATCATCATACCTTGCTGGACTTGGTTTTCATCTTTTTTTTCATTTCAGGGTTCCATTGCCCAAGACACCACAACAAGTGAAAAAAGTGACATATTTGTTTGAAAAAGTGGCCAAAAGTAACTAAAATTTGGTTATAAAAGTGAGGGAAACTGCCATAATTGTTATCAGTCTGGCCGTTTATTTCCTTTCGTTGTCACAAGATGTTGGCACGCCTCAGAAATGTGACAAATAATGGCTTACGTAGCAGCATAATTTTCTTTTTCTTACAAAGGCAAAGGAGCTGGAATGGCTCTCCTGTAAGGTTTCAGACGCCACAGTGTTGCTGAAGTGTTACGTCCACGTGAAACCTTACTGCTGTCATCAACCATTGCAACCACCAGTTGTTTACAGAGCAGTGACACGACGTAGTATTATTGTATATAACTCTATGCTGGAGCCTTAATGGGTTAGCTGCAAGGGGCACTGCAGAGAGAAACAGAAGGGCGTCATACTGAAGCCGATGCTGTGAAGAGTGATTTCTTAGACCTAAAACGCGCGATTTTTGTTGTTGGAGAAAACAACGTTATTTTAAGCCTTAGAAATCCGCTATCCGTTGTTTTTCCCTCCATTTTTATGTAGTGCACCTTGTAGTTATGTCCTCCAAAATCCATACTGGTGCCAATCTGGTGCTCTGTTCTGTACAATGCTGATTAAATAAGTGACCAACTTTCAAATATTTTGACGCTAAACCGTAAACGTTTACACCTTATAAGTCCTGATCCCGAAGTCCCATTTTCCCATGCAACCAATAATATAAGAAGTAACAATCACTAACCAACAATCACTTTAAATGTGCGGTGCGCGAGGCTAATCATTGCAAAGTGGCCGCAACAATAGGACCTCTGTAAACAATGAAATTTAATTTACCACACCGTAATATTATTAGCCAGCGAAATTGTTTAAATGGGCCTTTGGTTTCAACTTGTATGTATGTTTGTTTTGGTTTCAGGGACTGATAATCTTTTGAGGTTAATGTTCCGCAATAAATCACTCAATCAAATCAATTATGGCTTCGTCGGGCAGATGACCGGAAGCGGGTAATGCTCCCTAAAACCCTTTGAACACTCTTTCGGACGAAGCTGGACGATTAAAATTAAAGGATTAGTGAAAATCGATAAATATTCAAAACGCGCACAAAATACAACCGACGGGTTCGCTCACTCAATCAGCGTTTATTAGCCAGCCAAAAATAATTGAGCACACAGGTCGTTTTCGATGCACCGTTTGTAACATGGAGGGGGGGGGGGGGTTGTTTTACGAAACAGCCAGCGTAGCTAGCCTGGAGATTCTAGTCTTACATTATAAGGCAAAGTCTCATAGCAAAAACTACAAGAAGAACCCCTACAAGCATCAACGTTCGTGTACAAATTTTTCAGGGATTTTCATTAGGTAAGTAAATACAAAAAATGTTCTGCGTACCCTAATAATATACTTGACGTTTTTTTTGTTCACCCAAATAACGCGTCGTTTAAATTCGCGTTAATCTAGGAATAGGGTTCGTGATAACAACGTGTCAGACGTTGTCAGCCAACCGTCAATCATAGATATTGAAAGCTTATAAATAAACGCTTTATTTATAGACACAGCGGAAGCCATTGTAGTACAATATTATTAGGCAGAAACATCGTTATTAAGCAAAAGAATGGGAGGCGGGAATGGAGATTTGGCACTCGCCAGCCGTCTAGTGACGTAGGCTATTCAATAACTGCGTCAGTTACGACATAGGTTTACTAAATTCCGGTCGGATCTTGAAAGCAAAATAGTATGCGCGACTACGTTACGCAATATGGCCGCTAAAAGCGCCAATCCGCGGCTGAACAAGGCCAGCTGAGATAGTAGCTGCGTTCCTCGCTCCGAAGGCCAGTCAGCTTGCTACTGTTCCGGTATCAGTAAGTGAAAGACATGCTAGGTAGTCGTCCAGTACCGTACGGCCTGAAAACCAAAGAAATTTATTTCTAAACTAAGTGAATCCGTGAAAAGCCCTCAGTAGCGCCAGATTTCGCAACTTGATCGTTATTTCTCATGCGTTTCAAATTTAACAGGTAGATGAGTAAACTACGAATTTTCCCGCATAAATTTTGTTCCGATTCCAAAACGCCTTTGAGTCTCATGCTGTATGGTACTGGACGACTCCTGGCGTATCTGGCACTAACTAATGCCGGAAGAGCACAAAGCTGATGGCTTGGAGTGGAGCGAGGAACGCAGCTACTATCTCAGCCGGCCTTGCTGCTGAATAACCTACTGCTGTTAGCTGCCGGCAGAGGGCGGTTGTTGCAGCCCAAAGAGAACAGTAAGTGAAATATACGTTTGACAATATTTGGGGTCATGTCATAATTATCACTACTTTAAAATTTAAAGACAGCAATCGAACCTTTTGGCCTCTACAGGATGATATTTCTTGTTGTTGGTGTTATTGTTACTGGGACTCTTTGCCCTCACCTGGAGGTCGAACCAATGGCTCAATTTTCAACTTTTATAGCTGAAAACGAAGGTATGGCCATCCAAGGACTTTTTCGTTAATAAAACACATTAGCTTCATTTAAAACAGTCTCGACACCGTGTTGGCATGGGTGAGTATTCTCGAACCAAATTCTCTGCTAGGTGCCACTTACGAAATTAAAACGGCGGGTAAAAAAAAAATTAGGGCTAAAAGCTGAATTTAGGTCTAAAATCACGTTGCCACGGCATAAATGAATAGGCTTACTGTCGAACCCAGTTCTTCGTTAGCTGTTACTTACGAAATTAAACCGGCACATAAAAATTAGGGCTAAAAGGTGACAATTGTGCCTAAAATCTAAAACTAGGCCTAATTTTTAACTAGACCTAATTTTTGTGATAGTTACTGCTTTTAGATTATCTTTATTATAATATCGGAGGCCGGCTAAAAGGAAAGCCTAAAGGAAAGCCTAAAGGAAACCACTTCTCCCCTCCCCACGCCCGCATTGAAAATGCACTCTCCCACACTACCTGCAGTCAAAAAGGAGCCAGGCATGAGTGGTCGATCAATCTGAAAAGTGGTCGGGAAAATGTCCCGGGAAATGTGACCGGCCCCGTGCATAGCACGGGCTTCCTCTAGTTATAGGAATAATAGAGATTGCTGTTACAGTGCGTGATAGAGGTATGCGCCTCAACATTTTCGTTCAAAAAGTGGCGGAAGTGTACAGAAAACCGTTTGCGACTAGGTAGTCGCTGCAGCCGCTTGTTTTGTTTTAGTTTTATTTCAGTTCAGAAATTTACAATTACTCGGCCGAACGAGAGATGCTACGCAACATTAACTTATTTTCTGTATTCTCTTCTCCATCTTACACCGGAACATCTTACATCCGAATAAGAAGCAACGAAACACGGAAACGAACTCTGCAAGCGAACAAATCCAGCGGCGATCTTTACGAGCGCATCTGGAGTGCTCTCTCTCACCTTGCACGCGAATTGCTGTATAAATGATAAAAGGAGATACCACTTTGTTTCAAAATGTTTGAAATTGGCAGCAATACTATTTTTTTTTTTTTTTTACCATTTGCAATTATTTTTTGCATTCTTCACGTTTAAAAAGCTTTCACCACGGCATTTATGGCAAATGGCTTTGTGTTGTTCGGGGCCACTAGCCTTCTAGATCGGGCTTCCTTATCGTCGCTATCAAACTCTCATTTAACTCTTAAATGTCATGCCCCGAAACTCTCTTGTCACAAAAATTGACCCAAGGGGCGTACGTCATCAAAAAATTGGCCATTTTCAGCTCCCCCCCCATCATCAATTGCTCAACCCCCTCCAGTATTACGTCATTTCTAACTTTACCTCCCCCCCCCTTATAAGGGGGTGGTTTTCCCTGTATATATACAGTTTTTCTGAGGACCTTTTTTTTGCGTATTTCAACCCCTTTTACTGGGATAACGGTGCTTACGTCATCAACTGGCCACCCCCCCACCCCGTCATCAATTGTGACCGATAGGCGAACCCCTCCCCCTTCCTGCTGACGTAATACTTGAACGTTCCGCAAAGCAGAAAAAAATGCGAACTTCATCGTGACCCAAACAGATAAACACATACACACATACGCACACAATTCAATCGAGTATTTGAGCCTGCACAATTCGCTCGCTCAGCCAATAAACTGGGCGTTTTAACAAAGGGCTTTGTTATTATTATTATTATTATTATTTTAAATATTTCCACGCATATTGAAAATTCCATGCATTGAAAATACGTGATAGTTCCACGAAAACACGTGGAATTTTTAAAGCAACCTTCCGCCTGCCTCACAACACCCAGGCGACGATCATATCCGCGTATTTACCACAGCTAAGGTCAACTGAGACGGTAGCTTCATTCCTCGCAACGAAAACGTAGCTACTGTCTCAATTGGCATTGCGCCTAATAGTCCAGCCAGCGTGAACCCATTGATTGTGTCGTCAAAAACCGGAATGATTCTCGTATTTTAAAATCACAATTTGTAATTTTCTAGGCTAGTGTCTTATAATTTTGCTTCGACGATCTATTGGAATAATTAATTTTAATTTTTACCGCCTTAGTCTATTAGATTTTAGATCTAATGGTAATTATTCATGATTTAGTGACTGGTCGTTAGTCAATAAAGTTAGTAATATTCAACAGAAAATCTCCTAGACGCCACATTTTAAAAAGGATTTTTAACAAGGGAAAGAATAACGGTAAGGAAATAGACCTTTGGGGCCGTACTTGATGTGGAGGATCGAGAAAAATGGCGCCGGGAGGTATATCCCTTTAACGGAAAACAAGTTTTTTTTCTCCTGTAATTCATTGTAGAGCAAATAGTTTTACTTTTAGAATTTTTTTTTTAGTTTTCTTGCTGTTGTTATTTCGACAGCGATGAGACTCGTTGCTCTGTAAGTTGTAAATTGGTTTGTTGAGACACTAACGCAAAACCGCAAATTTGTTAAGTTTAAGGACGGAGAACCAAATAGGGTCGGTTAACGCGAGCGGGTTAACTGGTGTCGACGACCATTCCCTTTTGGCCGTGTCAGTACAGTATGCCTTAACGGTAGGGCTTTGGTTTTTGGTCTTAAAGATCGAGGGTTCCATTCCCGCTCAGGCAATCTGATAGTCAAGCCCAAAAGGCAACGTAAATATCTTTGCATCTGTATTTATATACAAGTTACTGTAAAATAAATTAGAGGTTCAATATCAAATAAACGTATATACTGTTAACTTAGTTGAACGTACTACTTTTGTTTCGCCATTGGCAAAGAAAATTTTAAAATTTCCTTGGGGGGGGGGGAACTGGGTAAGCACTAGAAAGGTGCGCGGGTGTTTCCATTATTTGCGCCAAAAACAAAAGGAATTCCACCATCTTTCTCCATCAGCAACTTAATTACGGTTTAAAAAAAAAAAACGCGAAATTTCAGTTACTGTTTTCCAGTTCATTTCAGCATGTAAGTTTACTGTGATTTCGTTAAAGGTACATTCATCCATGTCGGCTTTCCTGTAAGACTCGGTTTTGTGACAATATACCACGTGCCATGGCTGTTTGCTGTGACGTGCATATCACGTGACTGGGCTAGTCCAATCAGACGGCCAAACAGCCGTTGTTCTCGTTCGTCATTGGCTAACTCATGGTGACGTCACGGCAAACAGCCAATGCGCATGGTTTAGTTGAAACGTATATGTAAATTGCCCAGACATTCATTTTCTTCACTTTTTCATACGTGCGAGACGATTTTGCGTCATTAACTCTAAACTTGTGTAAATGTTGCTAACGTTAGTCTCACGGGTCCCATGACATATCGGAAGGATGTATGTCCCTTTAATGAGATCACAATGACAACTCTCTTTTGGTGACGTTCTGGACTCAACGATCTAATAATTCGTTACGTTACCTAGAATCCAAACTCCGTTTTACATGTTCAAAATATTATTTAATAACGTCTATGTAGCCTACATACGGATTTTCTCCATGCATACAGAAAATAACGTTGTAACGACGGAGGACTTGTACGTTTTTACCCCACCTCCCAAGCAGGTGTGTGTGGTAGGTATCCTTCTATTGTCTTCTTTTATAGCACATTAAAAAAAAGAGATAACAAAACATACAAAAGCTGAAAGCTGGTCTTTCTTATTTATGAAAAAAAAAACATTCTCTGGCATTTCCGACCTGAAAACGACTTCCGGTGCGTCGGAACTTGGGTAATAATTTAAAGAAAAACCTTGTTTCTGCGGAGTAACAAAAATAATAACAGGCTTCAAAATGACTCAAAATACCTATCTAATACTTCAATTACAACTCTTGTCAATGTGACGTGGTTGTCAGAGAAACCACCTGTATCTCTTCTAGTCTTACCGGCTTCAACTTGGGAGCAAGGGTAAGTGGGCAAAAAGTGGGTTTTCTTCGAGCGCGGGAGGTGTTTGAACTTGTTTTTATACTGGGTGGGGAAAATAGGGTTTTCCCTGACATTTGGCAATTGATCGCAAATGAACCCGGTTGGTTGGTTTTTCCTAGTTTTGAATGGAATTGAATCTGGATCTGGCAAGAGCTGTGGTTGTAACTGAATCATTATAGGGGAATTTTGCAAAATTTCTCGTTTTACCTCAATTTAAACCACTAAACGTGAAAGGTACATTTGCGATTCGTTGCGCACAAGATTTCACTCAATTTAAACATGTTTTTTTCTTTTTACGTTTAATCCAGGATTTCCACTTAAAAAAAAAGACGTGAATTGATTTTGTCTATCAATTGATTGGTCTTCAACTAGTGGAATTTGTGTTTTTTTTTGTAGGGGGTGGGGGGGAGACATGGAATTCGAAATTTTAAGTCAGGCTCTGAAAA